>MU249752.1:0-34612 GCA_018977245.1 Lethenteron camtschaticum | reverse complement strand
CTTCAACAAATCCCATTGTAGAGATGATGTTGTAGAGATGATGGTGTAGAGATGATGTTGTAGAGATGATGTTGTAGAGATGATGTTGTAGAGATGATGGTGTAGAGATGATGGTGTAGAGATGATGGTGTAGAGATGATGGTGTAGAGATGATGGTGTAGAGATGATGGTGTAGAGATGATGGTGTAGAGATGATGGTGTAGAGATGATGGTGTAGAGATGATGGTGTAGAGATGATGGTGTAGAGATGATGGTGTAGAGATGATGGTGTAGAGATGATGGTGTAGAGATGATGGTGTAGAGATGATGGTGTAGAGATGATGGTGTAGAGATGATGGTGTAGAGATGATGTTGTAGAGATGATGTTGTATATATGATATTGTAGAGATGGTGTTATAGAGATGATGGTGTAGAGACGATGTCACAGTTGAATGTTAAGGTCCTTAAACTAAATCCCATTGTATAGATCAGTGGTGTTTAACCTTTACTGCAGCCTTGCACCCCTTTGCTTCGCATTTATAAAAACAATGTACAATTTTAATAAATACATAGGGTTTGATGAAACAAAGTAGTTGTACTTACGTGCCCCGTGCTTAATTTGTATATCGATAATTTACCTTTAGAAATCTGGCCACATCTCGCATTCCCAAGTTAAGAGCCACTGGTCTAGAGGATGTCACAGTTGGATGATAAGGTCCTTCAACCAATCCCATTGTATAGATGTTGTCACAGTTGGATGATAAGGTCCTTCAACCAATCCCATTGTATAGAAGATGTCACAGTTGGATGATGAGGTCCTTCAACCAATCCCATTGTATAGATGTTGTCACAGTTGGATGATAAGGTCCCGCTTGCGGCCCACCACCNAGTGACGATTATTAGACCGGTCCTCGGCCTCCCCTAGGTCGACTCGGCCTCAAATGAGTACCGGGTGTAGAAACATCGCCACTGGGAGACAAAGGCGGCCGGCGTGGTGCTGGACACGTGCGCCGTGCCTTCATAGGTGCTCGCTAACAGCACTTGCCCCAACACTCTGTTAAGGCTGTAGGGGGGATCTTTGTCTTTGTGTCAGCGTGAGTGTACAGATCTCCGTGCAAATCGTTTGCGAACCAGGCTGACCGCTGTCAACTTGCTACATTTGAGAATTTCGGTTTTGTTATCTGGCATTCCCGCATAAGCCCACGACGGGTCTCCGTGCGAGTTCACGTAACATCTGTGGCAGAGGTCGCAAACGGGTTTTGATTCCTTACCCGTACCCGGCCGCACCAGGGTCGCAAATGGGTACCCGTACCCGGCCGGGTACGGGTATCGGTCCCCTCCCATACCCTACCAGAAATGAGTGACCAACGGTTACTCACCAGTGACTCACGGCCGCACAAGGGTCGCAAACGGGTACCCGTACCCGGCTGGGTACGGGTAGCCGGGTTTCGGGTAGGTTACGGGTATCGGGTACCCGATTGCGACCTCTGATCTATGGGCCTCGCAGTCTATAGACCTCCACGTGAAGTCTGTTGACGCATGCGTCCGCTTGCGCGAGTTTCATCTCTCGCTTCAAAAGCCACCAACCCCCGGGGCTTGCGACTTGTAGAGTCGATTGGGGGGCGTGACCTCGCTCGGTGACGTCATGCCGCTGTCATTTCTCCCCCCTCCCCGCCCCACCCCCGGGGGTTTCCTCTGCACATGGCTCAGTTGGGATGATGCGCCCCCTCCCCCCACCTTCCCCCCACTAGTGACAGGAGGCCCGTGGGTTCTATCCCGGACCCAGACCGCCTGCTGTATACATGCCGTTCGCGCGTCGCCCCGCCCCCTCCGTGGTTACGTTACCGTGACCCCCACGACACCGTGACCCCACGGCACCGTGACCACCATGACACCGTGACCCCCACGACCCCCATGACACCGTGACCCCCACGACCCCCACGACACCATGACCCCCAAGACCCCCATGACACCATGACCCCCACGACCCCCATGACACCGTGACCCCCAAGACCCCTACGACACCATGACCCCCACGACGCTACACGCGGACGGACGCAGCCGTCCCCAACACTGTTGGCGGCAGAGCGTCGTGGGGTGACACGTGCGCCACGGGCAAGGGGGTGCGGCAGAGTGTCGTGGGGGGGCACGGGCGAAGGCAAGGGGGGTGCGGCACAGTGTCGTGGGGGGGGTAGACGCGCCAGCCTCTAACAAGAAGTACCGGTTGCTGACTGTACGTTTAGAGAGGAGGTGTTGGCGCTCCTCGCCCCCTCTTCGTGTGCGCTGACAGCTAAACTCATGTTTTTATTGGTGCCAGGTTAGGCCCCATCCCCCCCCACCACCTTGAGCTCTTTTTTTTTCAGAAGCGATCACCCGCCTGGCCATCGCAAATGACGGCAGTGCAACGAAGCGGCTCATCGTCGTCATCGTTGTCATCGTCGCGTGGAAATGTACAGCAGCAGCCGAATAGCTCTTAAAGGCGTGACGTGGATTCTAAATGTAGGAGGGGGACAAACCGGAGGACCCGGAGAAAAATCCACGCGACCACAGGGAGAGAGACACACAAACTCAAATACACAGCAGCAGGCGTCAGGGTTGGGATCGAACCCACGACCTCCTGCATACCAGGCGAGGTAGTTAACATCTCCTAGCCACCGTGATGATGAGAAAGAGACACGCAAACTCCAAATATACAGCAGCAGGCGTCAGGGTCGGGATCGGAACCCACGAACTCCTGCATACCAGGCGAGGTAGTTAACATCTCATAGCCACCGTGATGATGATGAGAGAGAGAGACACGCAAACTCCAAATACACAGCAGGCGTCAGGGTTGGGATCGAACCCACGACCTCCTGTATACCAGGCGAGGTAGTTAACATATCCTAGCCACCGTGATGATGATGATGAGAGAGAGACACGCAAACTCCAAATATACAGCAGCAGGCATCGTCAAGGTCGGGATCGAACCCACTACCTCCTGCATACCAGGCGAGGAGTCACCCGTTTGGCCCTCTGCCAATAAACCGTGACGAAATGTTAACTACCTCGCCTGGTATGCAGGAGGTCGTGGGTTCGATCCCAACCCTGACGCCTGCTGCTGTATATTTGGAGTTCGTATTTGATGCCTGTGGTCGCGTGGATATTTCGACGGATCCTCCTTTTCCCCCCTCCCACGTTTAGAATCAACGTCACGGTTTAGAGTTCTTTGGATGCTGCTATACATTTCCAAATGGTGATAAGCCCACTTCGTTGAGCCGCTATTGTTTGTGATGGCCAGGTCGCTTCTGAAAACATTCTGATTCTGAAAATCAATGTGTGTTTGGGGCCGTCCATAAATGACGTCACGCGATTTTTGACGATTTTGACCCCCCACCCTCGTCACACAAAGTCAGACCCCCCCCTCAAATATGACGTCGCAAAGCTCTGCCCCCCCCCCCNAAAATCATATTTCTATTTTGAAAATGAAACATGCTTCAAATCGCTTTAAACTATTGTCATTGTAGTGCGTATTTAATGTGGCGCTGCACTCTGATGTTGTAGGAGTGTTGTTATAACAATTCTATATTTATTTAAAGTTGCGCATTTTGATGTGACGTCACATTTCTCACCCCCCCCCCCCTCGTCACACATTGTCACAATGTCTGACCCCCCCCCCCAGGTGCGTGACTCATTTATGGACGGCCCTTAGACGAGTATTTGGCTGCTAGAAATCTCCACTTGATAAGCCTCTTTCGTTCACTATCATTTGACCAGGTCGCTTCTGAAGAAAAGCTATACACTCAGCGGGACCTTACCTGGTAAAATAAAAAAAGAAGTCTTCTTGGTTCTTTTGGTAAAGTCAGTAGAGGGAAGTAATAAAATAATAAAAATCAAACCATAAAATAATCTCAGACTTTCGCCACAACCAACACCATCCATCAGGTGAAGACAGGTTAAATTTATTTAAAGNTTCGTGACCAGGATTCATCTTCTTGGTTCTTTCGTAAAGTCACGTAGAAGGGAAGAATAAAATAATAAAAATAAAACATAATAAAATATTCTACGACGTTGCAGCAAGCAGCCGTCCTCAGGTGAAGACCAGGTTGTTGGGAGACACGAAAAAACGTTTAGTATANGAAAAGAATCCGCTCCGTTTGTTATCTCGCCCAGCTCCGTCCCTTCCAGCGGGTCGTGTCCCACGCCCCACGCCCCGTGCCCGTGTATCTATCCATCATCTTTATAAAAGGGCTCAGAATGTCTGCGACAGTTGGCTGGTCCAGTTCCTGGCTGTCTATTCGGCTCTCAGGCGAACGCTGCTTTGGAGATTTGTTTTTAAACGAGATTTTTTCCGTGCGTTCACGTCGCCCCTCTTCGGTCGAAGTGTCACGAGGTTTCAACGCGTGCGACTCGGCACCAAATGGCAAAACACGGATGGGGGCAGTGACTTCTGATCCATCTGAATATATACCTTCAGAAAAATTATTAGGACATACGCAGTAAAACAACAATGCGGGTCTTTTTAAATCCTTTATATTAAGTTCGCTTGCTTGCTTGCTTGCGCGCTTACGACCGTGCAAATCTTTCGGTCGTTTTTTAACCCACTTCCCGTGATCCAATCGAGCTGACATTTTGCACACAGACTCGTTGTGCGAGACAATTAATGTTCGTGAAAAAATTTTCCAAAATTTTACACTGTTTAGGGAAAACAAATTAAATATTTAATTACCAATTGTTTAATACTGCAGACAATCATCTGACCCATAGGTGGCAGCCATCTCAAGCCAGAGGACGAGAGGACTCGAGCCGCCACGCATATAAAGGATTTAGAGTGAAAAACTTTTTTTTACGGGTTATACTTATTAAATCCTTTATATTAAGTTCACTTGCTTGCTTGCGCGCTTACGACCGTGCAAATCTTTCGGTCGTTTTTTAACCCACTTCCCGTGATCCAATCGAGCTGACATTTTGCACACAGACTCGTTGTGCGTGTATTTTCGTGAAATTTTTCCAAAATTTACACTTTTTAGGAAAAAATTTATTTTAATTACCAATTGCTTAATGGTGGCAGGCATTCATCTGACCCATAGGTGGCAGCCATCTCAAGCCAGAGGACGAGAGGACTCTAGCCGCCACGCATATAAAGGATTTATAGTGAAAAACTTTGTTTTCACGGGTTAATTTTTTTTATAGATCTGCGAGATTGGCATACGTCACGCCGGGTACTAAATAGTTTCATGTCATCGGTTTACGACGCTCGTTGGCGTGACGACGAGCCTCAAGGTGGTCCTTGAGGAGGAGGGTCCTGCAACAGTTGTCCACAGTAGGTGGCGAGCGCCACTGCTGCTACTGCTGCTACTGCTGTTGCTACTACTCCTGCTACTGCTGTTACTACTACTGTTGCTGCTGCTGCTGCTGCTACTACTGCTGCTGCTGATGCTACTACTGCTGCTGCTGCTGTTGCTACTACTCCTGCTACTGCTGTTACTGCTGTTGCTAGTATTACTACTGCTGTTGCTACTACTCCTGCTACTGCTGTTGCTACTACTGCTACTGCTGTTGCTACTACTGCTACTACTACTGCTGCTACTGCTGTTTCTGCTACTGCTGCTACTGCTGCTACTGCTGCTGCTACTGCTACTACTGCTGCTGCTACTGCTACTACTGCTGCTGCTACTGCTGCTACTACTGCTGCTACTTCTGCTACTGCTGCTACTGCTGCTATGCCTCGCTCAGAATAAAACGAACTCCGAGAGCGGCTTGCGCTCGTTCCCACACTCGGCGGTGAACGGGACGACGACCGGAGGGGTCGCCCCCCCCCCCCGCCACTTGCAGATGCGTCTCGGGGTGGGGTGGACACGTGGGAAGGGGTCAAACAGGTCAAACATTGTGATAATGGGGTTTAAAAGGTACCGCTTAAATGTAACGGTGGCGGAGCGGGTGGAGATTGTCCGCGCCCTCCGATGAGAGCGTGGCTGGCCACGGACGGGGAAGGCCACGGACGGGGAAGGAAGGTTAGAAGTGCCACTGGTGGTCACCTTGTCAACTGGGCGCCGTGTTTGGTAGAGGCTTGTGCCGTTAAACCCGCCACCACCCGACCCGCAGCCAATCGGTAAAGGAGGGCGTTGGTGTTTGTTTGGCGCGTAAACAAAACGTGGGCCCATTCGGTCACTCGTCCGGCATTCACCGGTTGTGTGTTGGGAGAGTTAAACCCACTACGTTTACAATTCTGGCACTCACCCGTTGTGTGTTGGGAGAGTTAAACCCATTACAACGTTTGCAATTCTGACACTCACCTATTGTGTGTTGGGAGAGTTAAACCCATTACAACGTTTGCAATTCTGGCACTCACCCGTTGTGTGTTGGGAGAGTTAAACCCATTACAACGTTTGCATTCTGACACTCACCTATTGTGTGTTGGGAGAGTTAAACCCATTACAACGTTTGCAATTCTGGCACTCACCCGTTGTGTGTTGGAGAGTTAAACCCATTACAACGTTTGCAATTCTGACACTCACCTATTGTGTGTTGGGAGAGTTAAACCCATTACAACGTTTGCAATTCTGACACTCACCTATTGTGTGTTGGGAGAGTTAAACCCATTACAACGTTTGCAATTCTGACACTCACCTATTGTGTGTTGGGAGAGTTAAACCCATTACAACGTTTGCAATTCTGGCACTCACCCGTTGTGTGTTGGGAGAGTTAAACCCATTACAACGTTTGCAATTCTGGCACTCACCCGTTGTGTGTTGGGAGAGTTAAACCCATTACAACGTTTGCAATTCTGACACTCACCTATTGTGTGTTGGGAGAGTTAAACCCATTACAACGTTTGCAATTCTGACACTCACCTATTGTGTGTTGGGAGAGTTAAACCCATTACAACGTTTGCAATTCTGACACTCACCTATTGTGTGTTGGGAGAGTTAAACCCATTACAACGTTTGCAATTCTGACACTCACCTATTGTGTGTTGGGAGAGTTAAACCCATTACAACGTTTGCAATTCTGGCACTCACCCGTTGTGTGTTGGGAGAGTTAAACCCATTACAACGTTTGCAATTCTGACACTCACCTATTGTGTGTTGGAGAGTTAAACCCATTACAACGTTTGCAATTCTGGCACTCACCCGTTGTGTGTTGGGAGAGTTAAACCCATTACAACGTTTGCAATTCTGACACTCACCTATTGTGTGTTGGGAGAGTTAAACCCATTACAACGTTTGCAATTCTGGCACTCACCTATTGTGTGTTGGGAGAGTTAAACCCATTACAACGTTTGCAATTCTGGCACTCACCCGTTGTGTGTTGGGAGATGGCTAAACCCATTACAACGTTTACAATTCTGGCATTCATCGGTTGTGTGTTGGGAGAGTTAAACCCGCTATGTTTACAATTCTTACCGGTTGTGTGTTGGGAGAGTTAAACCCACTATGTTTACAATTCTGGCACTCATTGGTTGTGTGTTGGGAGAGTTAAACCCACTGGAACGGTTACAATTCCGGTGGATTTACTCTACCAGTACACAACCGGTAAATGCCGGACTTATACCGAATTGGCCACGTTTTGTTTACGTGCCAAACCTCCTTACTCATAATTGGCTGCGGGTCGGGAGGTGGCGTCAGGGGTTTAAGAGACCCGTGGAGTTACACAGAGACCCGTAGAGTTACACAGAGACCCATAGAGATACAGAGACCCATAGAGTTACACAGAGACCCATAGAGTTACACAGAGACCCATAGAGATACACAGAGACCCATAGAGTTACACAGAGACACGTAGAGTTACACAGAGACCCATAGAGTTACACAGAGACCCATAGAGTTACACAGAGACCCGTAGAGATACACAGAGACCCATAGAGTTACACAGAGACCCATAGAGTTACACAGAGACCCATAGAGATACACAGATACCCATAGAGTTACACAGAGACCCATAGAGTTACACAGAGACACGTAGAGTTACACAGAGACCATATAGTTACACAGAGACCCATAGAGTTACACAGAGACCCATAGAGTTACACAGAGACCCGTAGAGTTACACAGAGACCCGTAGAGTTACACAGAGACCCATAGAGTTACACAGAGACCCATAGAGTTACACAGAGACCCATAGAGTTACACAGAGACCCGTAGAGTTACACAGAGACCCATAGTCACACAGAGACCCATAGAGTTACACAGAGACACATAGAGTTACACAGAGACCCATAGAGTTACACAGAGACCATAGAGTTGCATAGAGACCCATAGAGTTACACAGAGACCCATAGAGTTACACAGAGACCCAGAGTCACACAGAGACCCGTAGAGTTACACAGAGACCCGTAGAGTTACACAGAGACCCATAGAGTTACACAGAGACCCGTAGAGTTACACAGAGACCCATAGAGTTACACAGAGACCCATAGAGTTACACAGAGACCCATAGAGTTACACGAGACCCGTAGAGTTACACAGAGACCCATAGAGTTACACAGAGACCCGTAGAGTTACACAGAGACCCATAGAGTTACACAGAGACCCATAGAGTTACACAGAGACCCGTAGAGTTACACAGAGACCCATAGAGTTACACAGAGACCCATAGAGTTACACAGAGACCAATAGAGTTACACAGAGACCCATAGAGTTACACAGAGACCCGTGAGTTACACAGAGACCCATAGAGTTACACAGAGACCCGTAGAGTTACACAGACCCATAGAGACCCATAGAGTTACACAGAGAGCCATAGAGTTACACAGAGACCCATAGAGTTACACAGAGAGCCATAGAACTACACAGAGAGCCATAGAGTTACACAAAGACCCATAGAACTACACAGAGACCCATAGAGTTACACAGAGAGCCATAGAACTACACAGAGACCCATAGAGTTACACAGAGACCCATATAACTACACAGAGACCCATAGAGTTACACAAGACCCATAGAGTTACACAGAGAGCCATATAGTTACACAGAGACCCATAGAACTACACAGAGACCCATAGAGTTACACAAAGACCCATAGAAACACACAGAGACCCATAGAGTTACACAGAGACCCGTAGAGTTACACAGAGACCCGTAGAGTCACACAGAGACACATAGAGTTACACAGAGACCCGTAGAGTTACACAGAGACCCATAGAGTTACACAGAGACCATAGAGTTACAGAGACCCATAGAGTTACACAGAGACCCATAGAGTTACACAGAGACCCATAGAGTCACACAGAGACCCATAGAGTCACACAGAGACCCATAGAGTCACACAGAGACTCATAGAGTTACACAGAGACCCGTAGAGTTACACAGAGACCCGTAGAGTTACACAGAGACCCATAGAGTTACACAGAGACACATAGAGTTACACAGAGACCCGTAGAGTTACACAGAGACCATAGAGTTACACAGAGACCCATAGAGTTACACAGAGACCCGTAGAGTTACACAGAGACCCGTAGAGTTACACAGAGACCCGTAGAGTTACACAGAGATCCATAGAGTTACACAGAGACCCATAGAGTCACACAGAGACACATAGAGTTACACAGAGACCCGTAGAGTTACATAGAGACCCATAGAGTTACACAGACCCATAGAGTCAGAGACCCATAGAGTCACACAGAGACACATAGAGTTACAGAGACCCGTAGAGTTACACAGAGACCCGTAGAGTTACACAGAGACCCATAGAGTCACACAGAGACCATAGAGTTACACAGAGACCCATAGAGTTACACAGAGACCCATAGAGTTACACAGAGACCCATAGAGTTACAGAGTCACACAGAGACTCATAGAGTTACACAGAGACCCGTAGAGTTACACAGAGACCCGTAGAGTTACACAGAGACCCATAGAGTTACACAGAGACACATAGAGTTACACAGAGACCCGTAGAGTTACACAGAGACCCATAGAGTTACACAGAGACCCATAGAGTTACAGAGACCATAGAGTTACACAGAGACCCATAGAGTCACACAGAGACCCATAGAGTCACACAGAGACCCGTAGAGTTACACAGAGACCCATAGAGTCACACAGAGACCCATAGAGATACACAGAGACCCATAGAGTTAAATAGAGATCCATAGAGTCACACAGAGACCCATAGAGTTACACAGAGAGCCATATAGTTACACAGAGACCCATAGAACTACACAGAGACCCATAGAGTTACACAAAGACCCATAGAAACACACAGAGACCCATAGAGTTACACAGAGACCCGTAGAGTTACACAGAGACCCGTAGAGTTACACAGAGACCGTAGAGTTACACAGAGATCCATAGATTTACACAGAGACCCATAGAGTTACACAGAGACCCATAGAGTTACACAGAGACCCATAGAGTTACACAGAGACCCATAGAGTTACACAGAGACCCATAGAGTTACACATAGGGACCCGTAGAGTTACATAGAGACCCGTAGAGTTACACAGAGACCCATAGAGTTACACAGAGACCCATAGAGTTACAGAGACCCATAGAGTTACACAGAGACCCATAGAGTCACACAGAGACCCATAGAGTCACACAGAGACCCATAGAGTTACACAGAGACCCATAGAGTTACACAGAGACCCGTAGAGTTACACAGAGATCCATAGAGTTACACAGAGACCCATAGAGTTACATAGAGACCCATAGAGTTACACAGAGACCCGTAGAGTTACACAGAGACCCATAGAGTTACACAGTGACCCATAGAGTTACACAGAGACCCGTAGTGTTACACAGAGACCCATAGAGTTACACAGAGACCCGTAGAACTACACAGACACCCGTAGAACTACACAGAGACCCGTAGAACTACACAGAGACCCGTAGAACTACACAGAGACCCATAGAGTTACACAGAGACCCATAGAGTTACACAGAGACCCATAGAGTTACACAGAGACCCATAGAGTTACACAGAGACCCATAGAGTACACAGAGACCCATAGAGTTACACAGAGACCCATAGAGTTACACAAAGACCCATAGAGTTACACAGAGACCCATAGAGTTACACAGAGACCCATAGAGTTACACAGANACCCATAGAGTTACACAGAGACCCATAGAGTTACACATAGACCCGTAGAGTTACATAGAGACCCGTAGAGTTACACAGAGACCCATAGAGTTACATAGAGACCCATAGAGTTACACAGAGACCCGTAGAGTCGCACAGAGACCATCGAGTTACACAGAGACCCATAGAGTCACACAGAGACCCATAGAGTTACACAGAGACCCGTAGAGTCGCACAGAGACCCATAGAGTTACACAGAGACCCATAGAGTTACACAGAGACCCGTAGAACTACACAAAGACCCGTGGAGTTACACAGAGACCCGTAGAACTACACAGAGACCCGTAGAACTACACAGAGACCCATAGAACTACACAGACACCCGACAGTAACCTCATCTGTCGTAGTTGGCACCGTTTTCTTCCGCGGACGTCTTGCTCTTGGCAGCCGAATCGACAGAGACGCCGCGAGATTTCATAACGAAAGGCAGAAGAGGAAATGAACGGGCTTCGTGTTTCCTTCTTCATTGCCGGGTTTTCAGAATCGCCGATTAGATTTTGTTTCTCTTTGGGGGAATTCAACGCTGCCGGCGGGGTGGGGGGGGGGAAGTTGGGGGGGGGAGGCACGGACGAAGAGATTGGCGGTCTAATAACCCCGGCAATAACGCCGATGGTCCTCGGTCGCCCGCTCTCACGTGGCACCCCGCTTGGAAGGACTCCTCGCGCGCTTTGTACTTAGACCTCTCGGTTGACGCGCACGGCAAGAGAGTCAGATCGTCGCAGCGACGTTCACCGCAACAACGCTCCGCACGGCACTGACCACCGTGACCTGACACGGTGACCTGGCACCGTGACCTGGCACAGTGACCTGGCACTGTGACCTGACACCGTGACCTGACACCGTGACCTGACACCGTGACCTGGCGCCGTGACCTGACACCGTGACCTGGCGCCGTGACCTGACACGTGACCTGACACAGTGACCTGGCACAGTGACCTGGCACAGTGACCTGACACCGTGACCTGACACCGTGACCTGACACCGTGACCTGACACCGTGACCTGACACGTGACCTGACAACGTGACCTGACACCGTGACCTGACGCCGTGACCTGACGCCGTGACCTGACACAGTGACCTGGCACAGTGACCTGGCACAGTGACCTGACACCGTGACCTGACACCGTGACCTGACACCGTGACCTGACACCGCGACCTGACACCGCGACCTGACACCGCGACCTGGCGCCGCGACCTGGCGCCGCGACCTGACGCCGTGACCTGACGCCGTGACCTGACGCCGCGACCTGACGCCGTGACCTGACACCGTGACCTGACACCGTGACCTGACACCGCGACCTGACACCGTGACCTGACACCGTGACCTGACACCGCGACCTGACGCCGTGACCTGACGCCGCGACCTGACGCCGTGACCTGACGCCGTGACCTGACGCCGCGACCTGACGCCGTGACCTGACGTCGTGACCTGACGCCGTGACCTGGCGCTGTGACCTGACGCCATGACCTGGCACCGTGACCTGACACCGCGACCTGGCGCCGTGACCTGACACAGCGACCTGGCACCGTGACCTGATGCCGCGACCTGGCACCGCGACCTGACACCGTGACCTGACACCGTGACCTGACACCGTGACCTGACACCGCGACCTGACACCGCGACCTGACACCGTGACCTGACACCGTGACCTGACACCGTGACCTGACACCGCGACCTGACGCCGTGACCTGACGCCGTGACCTGACGCCGTGACCTGACGTCGTGACCTGGCGCCGTGACCTGGCACCGTGACCTGGCACCGTGACCTGACACAGTGACCTGGCGCCGTGACCTGACACCGCGACCTGACACCGTGACCTGACACCGTGACTGGCACCGCGACCTGACCCCGTGGCCTGGCGCCGTGACCCCCGCGGGAGTCGCCGGCAACCAGCGCGGCACGGTGAGGAACACGGGCGGCCGCGAATTACAGACCGGGAGGGAGTGGGGGCGAGAGGGAGAGTCCCTGGCAATGGTAGCGGGGGGGGCCCTATGGATACGTGCGAGAAAAATCGAGGATACGATCCCTGCGAGGTGTGAGAGTGAAATCGCGCAACCTCCTCAAATCCACCGTTTGCCGTTGTTTTTTTTCCTCGTGGGGAAATTGCCGTGGACGCAACACGATGGGTTTTTTTTTTAGATGCGCGCTTTTCCAGGAAGGCATCTTATCATCGCGTGTGTCCAGGAGTTCCTCAGGGAGCGCTACGCTGCGCTACGAACCCTGGCGGCCCGGGTTCGATTCCCGCTCACGGTCACCACCACCCAGTGACGATTATCTGAGCCGGTCCTGGGCCTCCCCTAGGTCGTCTCGGCCTCAAATGAGTACCCGGTGCGGTGCGTGTGTGGTAAACATCGCTACTGGGGAGACAAAGGCGGAGTGGTGCTGGCCACCCACCCCCCCCCTCTAGTGCCGTGCCAGTCTTCATAGGTGCTCACTAACAGCACTTGCCCAAGCTTCTGTTACAGGCTATACGGGGATCTATGTCTTTGTTTTGGAATAGCGGTGGTGTCGCGTTTAGCGCTACGCTGCGCTACGTACCCTGGCGGCCCGGGTTTGATTCCCGCTCACGGCCACCACCACCCAGTGACGATTATCTGAACCGGTCCTGGCCTCCCCTAGGTCGTCTCGGCCTCAAATGAGTACCTGGTGCTGTGTGTAAACATCACCACTGGGGAGACAAAGGCGGCCGGGCGTGGTGTTGTCCACCCACCATCTCGTGTCCCTTCATAGGTGCTCGCTGAACAGCGCTTGCCCCAACAGTCTGCTAAGGATATACGGGGATCTTTGTCTTTTTTTTGTAATAATAATACTAATCTGGGTAGAATCTCGATATTGATCTGCATGTAGTTTATCTTATGTGCGGATTAACTCCCGAATTTTCCCTGAAGCCCACGTCAACAATCTGGCTGTCGCCTGATGAAGCTAGTTGTAATTGTTGTCTAACTCGTATTGTAAATGTTGTGGCATTGCTCTCCAAAACACAACCGGTGTGCTGAACTAGTATACGACACTATACACGACGCTATAATTGTAATTGTTGTGGTTTTACTCTCCAACACAACCGGTGTTGCTGTACTAGTAACGAATTGGCACATTCTGTTTACGTGACAAACCTTTCTAATTTGCTGTGTCGGGTGGTGGCGGGTTTAATGACATTTTTATATATTTACGTGATCTAACCCAAAAAACCTGTATTATCGCTAAATAATTATTATTCTTGGAAATGTTTATTACGAGTCGGTGCTTCAACCGATCAAATAGCCTTGCATCTGGTCAATCCAAGAGTCCACGCGATCGCCTCTACAGTACAGTAGTTGTAATAGCTTTACACAACGGTGGGTGGCGGAGTTTGATTGACACGTTGATTGGCTGTGGCTCTGGTGTCATCCGCTCAGTGGGCCGGAGTCTTCTGCTGGCGGGAGCCAGGGAAGTGTTACCATCACCGAGCACGCGCATCGATCGGTCGGTCCATCATTAGCGCTCGTTCTATATCGAAAGAGTAGCAATCGAAATCGTCAGTTGTGCTTTATTCATAATCAACGTTTTTGTGTTTAGATCACGTTATTTATAAATGTGTCGTAACCCTCCACCACCCGACACGGCCAATCAGTAAAAAAGTGTCACGTTGGCAAAAGACAAATAGTTCACTGCTTTAGCCCGATGATGCTGGATGCAATTACCAGCAAAACGTCATACTAAAATTGTAAATGTTGTGGTTTCACGCTTCAACACTGCACCGGTGTGGGGCTAAAGCAGTGAACTAATTTGTCTTTTGTCAACGTGACACTTTTTTACTGATTGGCCATGTCGGGTGGTGGATGGTTACGACACATTTATAAATAACGCGATCTAACACCCAAAAACGTTTATTATGAATAATATTGGTCGCGAAAGCCTACGTGTTAAACTGAGTTGTGCTTTACTTAATTTTTTATCTACGAAGCTGTGCGACTAGAACATTATATTATTTACATCATGGGACCTCCTTTGCCAGTAACAAAATATGATGATAGGTTATTCCCCTATTTTCTGGCAACAAATAGTACAGGGAGGAACAACAGTTCCTCACTGCCTACCAGGGAGTATTTGTCTGTCTGTCGTGCATAGCCACGCCCTCGATTTGTATTTCATAGAAGAGCGCTTCGGGCGGGCTCAGCACCACGTGACGCGCTGCCCACGCAGCTTGCGCCACGTGACACGGATCGCACGAATGCGCCGTCCAACCAAGTTCCTACCTTGCCACTCCGAAGGAACGTGTTTGGAACAAAACAGGTGTTAATCTTATTGGTTCTATCGGTAAAGTCACGTAGAAGGGAAGTAATAAAATAATAAAAATAAAACAATAAAATAATTTTCACGACGTTTCGGCCACAACGCAAGCAGCCGTCCTCAGGTGAACCAATGGTCTTCGCCTGAGGACGGCTGCTTGCGTTGTGGCCGAAACGTCGTGAGAATCCCTTCTACGTGACTTTACTGAAAGAACCAAGAAGATGAATCCCTGCAGTCACGAAAGCTTTAAATCGAAACAAAACAGGTGTTAAGGTGTTGCCAGAAAAAAGGGGAAATACCTATCATCATATTTTGGTACTGGCAAAGGAGGTCCAAGATGTAAATAGCATCTGACAGCACCACCATGAGGTGACTACCACCGCCTTTGTTCGACGGTTGCTGCTGCTGCGAGAATGAGAGGAATCGGCATGGCGATGGTTTATAGCTTCCTTGACGAGCTCGGCAGCGAGGTGTCGTGTGGTGGTTCCATTTTATGGCGAGCGTTCTGTGTGTGACGGGTGCCACCATATACAAGACTAGCATAAGTACCCGGCGTTGCCCGGGTGAAAAATATATTTCTTAATAACCTTACATATATACACGGATGGGCTGCTACCCCTGCCCCCCCCCCCCCAGCCACGACCTCCTCGGCCGCTGTGCAGTAATATCTACGGCCTATAGTGTGGTGGGGTGTCGAGGCCTAGTACCGTGCAGAGCCTCCGGCCTCGCCTAAATTGCCCACCCGGCTGAGGCTGGGTACCGGGGCCGTTACCCCCCCCCCCCCGCGCTACAATAATACTGTGTAATCGCTATAATTTTATTATCTACCGACCCTATAATAGTAATTGCACACATTGGGGTGGCGGGGGAGTGAAGAGGACGTGAAACTTTGATGAATTTACCTTAGAGTCGCGTGGTGGGTGTCGAGGCCTAGTACCGTGCAGAGCCTCCGGCCTCGCCTAAATTGCCCACCCGGCTGAGGCTGGTACGGGTGCCGTTCCCCCCCCCCCGCGCTACAATAATACTGTCTAATCGCTATAATTTTATAATCTACCGACCCTATAATAGTAATTGCACACATTGTGGTGGGGGGGAGTGAAGAGGACGTGAAACTTTGATGAATTTACCTCAGAGTCGCGTGTTAATGCGTGTGCCTATTTTTAACGGGAATTCAAAATGGCGTCCACCCTGCGGCGAATGCGTCGCTACCCGTTGCCAGGGCAACCGCCGGACCAATCGTGTCTCGCAAATCCCTGACATTTCGTCCAATGAAACTGCGTATGGTCCGATACACAGACACACACACAGACAGACAGACAGATAGACAGACAGATTTGCGATTTTATATATATCGATTCCTGTCTTGGATTAACTCACGGCCTACGCGGAGGGTGGGGGAGGGGGGTGCGCGACGTCAGTAGGCCACGTGCGGGTGACATGACAGATGTGATGTCACCGCTCACTTGCCGTGCAAAATATATCCATTATTGAGCCCCCCCCCCAAAATACAAAAGTCTATTTTTATACTTTTAGCATTGTGTACAGTCTGGAAGCTACCCACATGCCAAGTTTGTTGCATGTTGGGAAGTATGCTAAAAATTTCAAATAGACACATATTCACAAATTTCCCTTTTTTACACTCTTTTTTATTAACTCACTCTGTCTGTTGTTGTATCCTTAAATCTTGTAACTACATTTTTACCCACTTCCCAATGTGGTATCGACTGCAAACTTGGTATACTTATATCATACTGATGACAATACTATGAAATAAAAACATCTCTATAGGTCTCTGTGTAACTCTATGGGTCTCTGTGTAACTCTATGGGCCTTTGTGTAACTCTATGGTCTCTGTGTGAGTCTATGGGTCTCTGTGTAACTCTATGGGTCTCTGTGTGAGTCTATGGGTCTCTGTATAACTCTATGGGTCTCTATGTAACTATGGGTCTCTGTGTAACTCTATGGGTCTCTGTGTAACTCTATGGGTCTCTGTGTGAGTCTATGGGTCTCTGTGTAACTCTACGGGTCTCTGTGTAACTCTATGGATCTCTGTGTAACTCTATGGATCTCTGTGTAACTCTATGGGTCTCTGTGTAACTCTATGGGTCTCTGTGTAACTCTACGGGTCTCTATGTAACTCTACGGGTCTCTATGTAACTCTATGGGTTTCTGTGTGACTCTATGGGTCTCTGTGTAACTCTATGGGTCTCTGTGTAACTCTATAGGTCTCTGTGTAACTCTATGGGTCTCTATGTAACTCTATGGGTCTCTGTGTAACTCTATGGATGTCTGTGTAACTCTATGGGTCTTTATGGGTCTCTGTAACTCTACGGGTCTCTGTAACTCTATGGGTCTCTGTGTTACAGTGCTACGCTCGGTGATTGAATTTTGCCCTCTGCGCTCCAACTGGGCTTGCTTCACAGCCCTTAAAATCATATTGCCCATAAACGACGTTGGTTCTGCTCCTACTACCCCCTACAGCGCATTCACAACACCCTAATGGGTCCACCCTGTACCACATCCAGCGGTCCCCAACGTTTCGGCACCAGGGACCGGTTTCGTGGAAGACAATTTTTTCACGGACCGGGGTGGGGGGTCATCATTGGGTCTTTCCCCTTTTCAAAGAAGCTCTCCAGCCACGTTTGTGTTTGACTCATTGTGACTACTCGGGGTTAGAGCTTGTGGGCTCACCAACACTGTGACTGCTGAGACACGTGTGCGTGCGGGAGAGAGGCGTGGACGGAAGTGGTCAATAACACTGGTCAACAAAAAGCTGGGAGTAGCCGGAGAGAACGACGCATCGTGTGAGTGGCGAGGGAGGAGGGGGAAACGCTCGATCCCGTAGGGATTGGGGATCATCCAACTTGCTGAACTGCCTTCATCTCACCTGGCTACGAGCCGGATGAGATACCTAGGGCCCATGATCTTCACTCATTTCACGTTTCGCCGATTACACTGGTCAACAAAAAAAAAATTATTCTGGCCTGGACTTTTGCAGCTGTTCTAGACTAATTTCAGAGTGCCGATTCCAAATCTGATCTCAGATTTGCTCTATCACATCTCGTTTTTATGCTATCGGCATACCCCATTTTCATTGATTTTACCCGAAATTAACTCTGTCACTTATGATTGCAAGTTGTTGCGAGTCAGTGACTGCTTTAGTGTTAAAATATGGTGCTATATTTTTAGGATAGTGTGTTTACAATATCATTTTATGTAGATATCCACATTTATTTAATATTTTTCTTCTGCAGTTTTTATTGAAAATGCAATATTTGATATCTCAAAAACCTGATGTGATAGACAAAAACTGATGCCAGATTTGGAATCGGCACCCCAAATTACCTTAAAACCGTTGGAATACCTCGTGCCAGACAAAGTGTGTGGACCAGTGTGATAAAACAATGGGGGCTGGCAACACGTGTGGACTCACCACTATGCGGTGTGTAGAGTGTGTACACACATGTGGACTCACCGCTCTCTCCTGCTGCTGTGCGGACCGGTTCCTAACAGGCCATGGACCAGTAGCGGTCCACGGCCCGGGATTGGGGACCCCTGCCCTATCCGATCCTATACCCTCTGATGATGATGTTGCTGCTGATGTTGTTGCTGCTGCTGCTGCTGATGTTGTTGATGATGTTGTTGATTTTGATGATGATGATGATGTTGCTGATGATGATGCTGCTGATGATACTGCTGCTGATGATGCTGCTGCTGATACTGCTGTTGCTGATGTTGCTGATGATGATGCTGCTGCTGATACTGCTCTTGTTGAAAATAATGCTGCTGATTATGATGATGATAATAATAATGCTGCTGCTGATACTGCTGCTGATGTTGCTGCTGCTGCTGAAGATGATGCTGCTGAAGATAATGCTGCTGATACTGCTAATGCTGCTGCTGATGCTGATGATACTGCTAATGCTGCTGATGATGCTGATGATGCTGCTGATGCTGTTGATGACTGACACGATGCTCGTTGTTGTCCCACCCTGCCAGGTGACGCGCACACGCGCGCGCACACACACACACGCGTGAGAGCACGTGCGTGGTGCCAGTGGGGACGTAGCCGGCCACCGCCACCTCCTGCTGCTCCTGCTGCTCCTGCTGCTGCTGCTGCTGCTGCCAGAGCGAGCGCCATGGGGAAGGAGACGAGGAGAGACAACGGAAAGCCGACGAGCAGCAGCAACGACGGCGACGAGGAGGTGAGCCGGAGAGACGGGGAGAGGGGGGGGGACATGGGGGGGGCTTCCTCTCTCCATGACCCCGGCGACCTACGACCCCTGCAATGGACAAGGGGTCACGACCACTTTGGGGCACCACGGTGGCTAGGAGAGGTTAACTACCTCACCTGGTACAGGAGGTCGTGGGTTCAATCCGACCCTGACGATACCTGCTGCTGTATATTTGGAGTTTGCGTGTATCATCATCATCATCATCACGGTAACGAAGAGATGTTAACTACCTCACCTGGTACACAGGAGGTCATGGGTTCGATCCCGACCCTGGCGATGCATGATGTGTTTTTGGAGTCTGCGTGTCTCTCTCATCATCATCACTGTGGCTAGGAGATGTTAACTACCTCACCTGGTGTACAGGAGGTCGTGGTTCGACCCAGACCCTGACGATGCCTGCTGCTGTATATTTGGAGTTTGCGTCTCTCTCTCTCCCCATGGTTGCGTGGACTTTTCTGCGGGTCCTCCGATTTTCCCCCTCCACGTTTAGAATCAACATCACCACGCGTTTTGATTGTTTAGAATGTTTGGCTGCTACAAATGTGCCCATGAGAAGCTGCCACTCCGTCGAGCGATCATTCGTGAAAGCCAGGTCGCTTCAGAAAGTGAAGCTACATGGCTCAGTGGACCTTACCTAGAAGAATACACGTGGTTTAGTTTTTCATAAGGGGCCGTCCATAAATGACGTCACGCACCTGGGGGGGGGGGTCAGACATTTGTGACGATGTGTGACGGGGAGGGGGGGTGAGAAATGTGACGTCACGTCAAAATGCGCAACTTTCAATAAATATAGACAACACGTTCTACTTAATTAAATNGACTTAAAAATGTTTTCTCCTACAACATCAGAGTGCAGCGCCACATTAAATACGCACTACAATGACAATAGTTTAAAGCGATTTGAAGCATGTTTTTTTTTGGGGGGGGGGGGCAGAGCTTTGTGATGTTATATTTGGGGGGGGGTCAAAAATCGTCCAAAATCGCGTGACGTCATTAATGGACGGCCCCTAATACAAGTTATTTTGGGGGGTTAGATCGCGTGAATATAAATGTGTCGTTACACCCGCCACCACCCGACAGTCAATTATTAAGGTTTGTCACGTAAACAAAACGTGCCAATTCGTTACTTGTACTGCACTACACCGGTTGAGTGTTAGAGAGCAAATCCACAGTAGAGGCCGACCGGAATTCGGTTTCGGCACCGAAAGTTGGCAAATGGCCTCTTTCGGCATTGTTTCGGTTTCGGCCAAAAGTAAATTTTCAACTTTCGATTTCGGCCGAAAGTCAATATTTACTTTCGGTCTGGTTTCGGCCGAAACTGATATTGACTTTTGGTCGTCATTCGTCAACCGAAGATCTATTCTTAGAATATAACGCTAGTGCTACGTCTATCACTCTGCCTATCGGCCGGTCAGTCAGCGCTAGGCAATCCTATGCGATAGGCTGCAAACACACACACGTCAGCAGCAGCAGCTTGGGAGCGAGGTTACGGCCGCAACCACGGTCTGCTAATGTATATACGACCGTCAACAGATGGCAGCCTGCATCTCCATCCGTGGGTGGACTCTCTTTGGCGGGACGACAACAAAGTAGTGCCTCTGTTGTCTGTCCCGAGCCGCCTGCCCGCCTTGGCTTGATGTGTTGCGTTCGCTTCAGTCTACACGTGTGTTGATGCCGAGATTCGAAATCTGACAATGAGAGGCCGACCGAAATTCGATTTCGGTTTCGGCGCCGAAAGTTGGCAAATGGCCTCTTTCGGCATAGTTTCTGTTTCGGCCAAAGCCAAACAGTTAATACTCTTAGGTTATTTCGCTGTGACCCCTAAATATATACCAGTAGAGGATGTGATTTCTCAGATTGATGTAGCCCTCAGAGGCATAGGACACATCCATGCGGATGTAGCAAGAGCTGAAATAGCCACTATTCTTAAGAATGCTAAGAAACCCACTAGCAACATTAGCAAAAACGAGCGCTCTGAACTCGCGAACCTAAAAACGAGAGATGATATAGTCATCCTCTCGGCAGACAAGGGCAATGCCACGGTCATCATGGATAAAGAATCATACAACAATAAAATCCTGGACCTACTTAATGATGGTAGTTACTCCAAAATTAAAAGCGATCCTACTAACAGCCTAATGACAAAAGCTAACAAGATCATCACAAGTTCGACGTCCCTAATCGAACCAACCAAACGTCCCTCTACCACACTCAGATAAGCCTCCCCCCTCCTCCCCCCCCCCCTTAACTTGTATTTAAGAACTTGTATCTTAAAAATTTTTGCCTCACTTAATACAGTAAATTCAGGGTGACGGTCCCACCTGATGACGGAGACTTGTGTTGCCTCCGAAACGTCGTGATTTATTATTTTATTTCTATTATTACTTTTATTAATTTAATTAAATTTTTTACCTACGTGACTTTACCGAAAAAATCTAAGAGTATGAATCCTTGCAGTCACGAAATCTTCAAATCTAGAACCAAACAGTTAACTTTCGGTTTCAGCCGAAAGTAAATTTTTTACTTTCGGTCTGATTTCGTTTTCGGCCGAAACCAGAAATTCCGTTTCGGTCGGCCTCTAATCCACAACATTTACCATCTGAGTTACCGTGACGTTTCGCCAGTAATTACAACCGGCGTCATCAGGTGGACAGCAGCCAGATGTGTGGAGAAATCCTTCTCCTGTTTCGATCGAACCCAGAAAACGTCTAATGGATAATATTGGTCACGAGAGCCTTCGAAGTTTAGTTTTATTTGTATTTTTTTTTTTACACGTGATGTGTTTACCTTTCCTGTACTCTGCCCACTCCTGCGTGTTTTTTTTTTATGGCGAATCGGATTCCTCCTAAATAAATAATCTGGTTCTTCACACACTGCAGATGTAGAGGCCACTGGTTCTTCACATTCTTGCAGATGTAGATGCCACTGGTTCTTCACGTTCTGCAGATGTAGATGCCACTGGTTCTTCACATTATGCAGATGTAGATGCCACTGGTTCTTCACGTTCTGCAGATGTAGATGCCACTGGTTCTTCACGTTCTGCAGATGTAGATGCCACTGGTTCTTCATGTTCTGCAGATGTAGATGCCACTGGTTCTTCACGTTCTGCAGATGTAGATGCCACTGGTTCTTCATGTTCTGTAGATGTAGATGCCACTGGTTCTTCACGTTCTGCAGATGTAGATGCCACTGGTTCTTCACGTTCTGCAGATGTAGATGCCACTGGTTCTTCATGTTCTGCAGATGTAGATGCCACTGGTTCTTCACGTTCTGCAGATGTAGATGCCACTGGTTCTTCACGTTCTGCAGATGTAGATGCCACTGGTTCTTCACGTTCTGCAGATGTAGATGCCACTGGTTCTTCACGTTCTGCAGATGTAGATGCCACTGGTTCTTCACGTTCTGCAGATATAGATGCCACTGGTTCTTCATGTTCTGCAGATGTAGATGCCACTGGTTCTTCATGTTCTGCTGATGTAGATGCCAATGGTTCTTCACATTCTGCAGATGTAGATGCCACTGGTTCTTCACATTCTGCAGATGTAGATGCCACTGGTTCTTCACGTTCTGTAGATGCCACTGGTTCTTTATGTTCTGCAGATGTAGATGCCACTGGTTCTTCACGTTCTGCAGATGTAGATGCCACTGGTTCTTTACGTTCTGCAGACGTAGATGCCACTGGTTCTTCACGTTCTGCAGATGTTGATGCCACTAGTTCTTCACGTTCTGCAGATGTAGATGCCACTAGTTCTTCACGTTCTGCAGATGTAGATGCCACTGGTTCTTCACGTTCTGCAGATGTAGATGCCACTGGTTCTTCACGTTCTGCAGATGTTGATGCCACTAGTTCTTCACGTTCTGCAGATGTAGATGCCACTGGTTCTTCACGTTCTGCAGATGTAGATGCCACTGGTTCTTCACGTTCTGCAGATGTTGATGCCACTGGTTCTTCACGTTCTGCAGATGTAGATGCCACTGGTTCTTCACGTTCTGCAGATGTAGATGCCACTGGTTCTTCACGTTCTGCAGATGTAGATGCCACTGGTTCTTCACGTTCTGCAGATGTAGATGCCACTGGTTCTTCACGTTCTGCAGATGTAGATGCCACTGGTTCTTCACGTTCTGCAGATGTAGATGCCACTGGTTCTTCACGTTCTGCAGATGTAGATGCCACTAGTTCTTCATGTTCTGCTGATGTAGATGCCACCACCGCCATGGATTGTGCGGAGGTTGAACTTATGACTCACGGCCCGAACAGGCAACCCGACATACGGATCGGGTTTGTTCGTTATCTCTGAAAGTTTGTAAGTCGAATGTTCGTAAGTGCAGGAGTCAGTCCCCTTGTGTGCCGTTCTCCCTCCCGACGGCTTTACTCCAGTCCATGGCTGTGGTTTTCTCCTCCAATCGGGACGTAAACTGGCTCAGGTTCCACTAAACTCTTTCAACTACCATGGGAAGCCAACCATGGCTCATCGGAGGTGCGGGGGGGGGGCAAGGACAACAAACTGAAACACACAAAGCAGTTCTAAAGATGAGTCGGACTCGCTTTGTGTGTGGATGGATGTTGAACTTATTTTGCACCATATGCGGCCAACCATGCTAGTCGGAGGTCGTGTGTAGTATATTAGTGTACAGTGTCGTGTATAGTAGTGTGTAGTGTACAGTAGTGTACAGTGTCGTGTATAGTAGTGTGTAGTGTGCAGTAGTGTATGTAGTGTGTAGTGTGCAGTAGTGTACAGTATAGTGTCGTGTACAGTAGTGTATAGTGTGCAGTAGTGTATAGTGTACAGTAGTGTATAGTGTACAGTAGTGTATAGTGTCGTGTATAGTAGTGTATTGTGTACAGTAGTGTACAGTAGTGTACAGTGTCGTGTATATTAGTGTATAGTGTACAGTAGTGTATAGTGTACAGTAGTGTGTAGTGTGCAGTAGTGTACAGTATAGTGTCGTGTACAGTAGTGTATAGTGTGCAGTAGTGTACAGTGTCGTGTGTAGTAGTGTATAGTGTACAGTAGTGTACAGTGTCGTGTATAGTAGTGTATAGTGTACAGTAGTGTACAGTGTCGTGTATAGTAGTGTATAGTGTACAGTAGTGTACAGTGTCGTGTATATTAGTGTATAGTGTACAGTAGTGTATAGTGTACAGTAGTGTGTAGTGTGCAGTAGTGTACAGTATAGTGTCGTGTACAGTAGTGTATAGTGTGCAGTAGTGTACAGTGTTGTGTGTAGTAGTGTATAGTGTACAGTGTGTACAGTGTCGTGTGTAGTAGTTTATAGTGTACAGTAGTGTACAGTGTCGTGTATAGTAGTGTATAGTGTGCAGTAGTGTACAGTGGTGTATAGTGTGTATAGTGTACAGTAGTGTACAGTGGTGTACAGTAGTGTATAGTGTATAGTAGTGTACAGTGTNGTGTACAGTAGTGTGTAGTGTACAGTAGTGTACAGTGTCTTGTATAGTAGTGTGTAGTGTACAGTCGTGTACAGTGGTGTGTAGTAGTGTGTAGTGTACAGTGTGTACAGTGTGTGTATAGTAGTGTGTAGTGTACAGTCGTGTACAGTGTCGTGTGTAGTAGTGTGTAGTGTACAGTCGTGTACAGTGTCGTGTACAGTAGTGTGTAGTGTACATTAGTGTACAGTGTCGTGTATAGTAGTGTGTAGTGTACAGTAATGTACAGTATAGTGTCGTGTACAGTAGTGAATAGTAGTGTAGTGTAGTGTACAGTAGTGAATAGTAGTGTAGTGTATAGTAGTGTATAGTAGTGTAGTGTATAGTAGTGTAGTGTATAGTAGTGTAGTGAATATTAGTGTAGTGAATATTAGTGTAGTGAATATTAGTGTATAGTAGTGTGTAGTGAATAGTAGTGTAGTGTATAGTAGTGTAGTGTATAGTAGTGTAGTGAATATTAGTGTAGTGAATATTAGTGTAGTGAATATTAGTGTATAGTAGTGTGTAGTGAATAGTAGTGTAGTGAATATTAGTGTAGTGAATATTAGTGTAGTGAATATTAGTGTATAGTAGTGTGTAGTGAATAGTAGTGTAGTGTGTACATATGTTTAACTTCTTTCGCGCCATATGTAACCAACCGTGCTCATCGTTTGCTGTGTGTAGTGTAGCGTACATTGTCATGTATAATAGTGGATAGCGTAGTGATTCGTAGTATGTAGTGTTTTTTCGTATATCGTGTATCATAGTATATAGTGTATCGTTGTATTTAGTGTAGTGTATATTAGTGGATAGTGTAGTGTATTGTAGTTTGCAGTGTATAGTGGTGTAGTGTATACTAGTGTAGTGTATAGTAGTGTAGTGTATAGTGTAGTGTAGTGTCTAGTAGTGTATAGTAGTGTAGTGTACAGTGTAGTGTATAGTGTCAGTCGTGTGTAGTATCTAGTGTATAGTGTAGTGTATTGTAGTGTAGTGTATTGTATAGTGTGTAGTGTCTAGTAGTGTATAGTAGTGTAGTGTCTAGTAGTGTATAGTAGTGTAGTGTATAGTAGTGTATAGTAGTGTAGTGTATAGTAGTGTAATGTATAGTGTAGTGTGTAGCGTATAGTGTAGTGTAGTGTGTAGTAGTGTATAGTGTAGTGTACAGTAGTGTCTAGTATCTAGTGTATAGTAGTGTAGTGTATAGGGTAGTGTATAGTAGTGTATAGTGTAGTGTACAGAAGTGTATAGTGTAGTGTACAGTAGTGTATAGTGTAGTGTACAGAAGTGTATAGTGTAGTGTATAGTAGTGTATAGTGTAGTGTGTAGTAGTGTATAGTGTAGTGTATAGTAGTGTATAGTGTAGTGTACGTATGAACTTCATTCGCTCCGTAGTAGCCTACCGTGTTAATCGCTGGTGCTAATATTGGGGGGGCACGGGCGGTGGCTCAGGCTGGCGGCTTCCTCACCGTCGTATCCGGCTGGACGAACTCGCGGCTCGTGAACTTTGGGCGTTGGGTGAAGAATCGCTGGCAGCAAACCGGTTGACCCGGCTCACCCGACACACACAATGTTTCGTTGTCGTCTTCGGTTCTTTTTTTTTCCTCCGTCGACGGATTTTTTTTTCGTGCCCTTGGCTGTGAATTTATCTATGTATCTAAAAAACTAAATTACCCCCCCATTTTCTTGGTTCTTTCGGTAAAGTGACTTTACCGAAAGAACCAAGAAGATGAATCCCTGCAGTGACGAAAGCTTTAAATCGAAATTTATACCCCCCCCCATTATTTATAACAGTTGATCATCGATTACCCGGCGCGCGATTCGATATATCCGGCTGCTTTCAACATCATTCGGATCGGTCCCGGCGACCGATTCAGCAAGGACCGCTCCAAAGGCTGTAAACCAGTCCAGCGATAGTCCAACACAAGTCCCGCGATAGTCAACAACAGCGTTGCGGTACCACGGACATCGCCTCCATGTGGAGTTTTTTCCAGGTTGACGTGGTAAGTTACGGTAACGGTAAATACGGCAATTTTTTTTTCCGTAATCGAGGTTTTTTTCGGGGGCTTAGATCATCGAGTAAACATCAGTGCGGCGTTGTTAGACCCGCCACAACCCGACACGGCCAATCAACACGGGGTTTGTCACTTTAACAAAGCGTGGCCAATTCGTTACTAGTTTCGCACTAACCGGTTGTGTGTTGGAGAGGAAACCCGCTACAACCGTTTACCATTCGAGTAACCGGGACGTTTCGCCGGTAACTCCAGCAAGCAGCATAATCAGGCGACAGCCAGGGTCGTGATGAAGCTTGCTAATTGGCTGCGTCGAGTGGTGGAGGGTTTCACGACACGCATCAATATTCACGCGATCTATCCCAAAAGCCTCTGTTATGGATGATATTGGTCGTGATAGCGTGCTACTGCGTGTTAATATTGGTCGTGAAAGCGTGCTACTGCGTGTTAAGCTATTTGCAAGTTTATTAAAGCAAAATTCGCAGCCTTTAGTTTCGTCATTCCCCACCCCACTCAGTAGGATTTTGCGAGCCACCCGGCCGGGTAGCAATGCTGTCATGGTGACAAATAATGAGGCTGCCATGGTAACGGATATTGAAGCTGCCATGGTAACGGGTAGTGAGGCTGCCACGGTAACGGTCGTGAGGCTGCCATGGTAACGGTAGTGAGGCTGCCATAGTAACGGTAGTGAGGCTGCCATGGTAACGGTCATGAGGCTGCCATGGTAACGGTCGTGAGGCTGTCATGGTAACGGTAGTGAGGCTGCCACGGTAATGGTAGTGAGGCTACCATGGCAACGAGTAGTGAGGCTGCCATGGTAACGAGTAGTGAGGCTGCCATTGTAACGGTAGTGAGGCTGGCGCTGTAACGAGTAGTGAGGCTGCCATGGTAACGGTAGTGAGGCTGCCATGGTAACGGTAGTGAGGCTGCCATGGTAACGAGTAGTGAGGCTGCCATGGTAACGAGTAGTGAGGCTGCCATGGTAACGGTAGTGAGGCTGCCATGGTAACAGTAGTGAGGTTGCCATGGTAACAGTAGTGAGGCTGCCATGGTAACGTAGTGAGGCTGCCATGGTAACAGTAGTGAGGCTGCCATGGTAACAGTAGTGAGGCTGCCATGGTAACGGTAGTGAGGCTGCCATGGTAACGGTAGTGAGGCTGCCATGGTAACAGTAGTGAGGCTGCCATGGTAACGGTAGTGAGGCTGGCGCTGTAACGAGTAGGCGACACAAAGGATACAACGACAACACAAATGTGGAGCACTGACGGCACGAAGGCGACACACACACAACGCTACCACTGCGTGTGTGCGTGTGTGTGTGTCCGTGTGTCCCCGTGTGTGTGTGTGTGTCCGTGTGTGCGTGTGTGCGTGTGTGTGTGTCCGTGTGTGCGTGTGCGCGTGTGCGTGTGTGTGTGCGTGTGCGCGTGCGTGTGTGTGTGTGTGTCCGTGTGTGTGTGTGAGTATGTGTGAGTGTGCGTATGGGGAGCGGTAGTGTAGCGGGTAGCGCTACGCTGCACTACGAACCTGGTGACCCGGGTTCGATTCCCGCTCACGGCCAACACCGGTGACGATTATCTGAACCGGTCCTGGGCCTCCCCTAGGTCGACTCGGCCTCAAATGAGTACCTGGTGCGGTGTGTAAACATCGTGACTGGGGAGACAAAGGCGGTCGGGTGTGGTGCTGGCCACCCACCCCCTCGTGCGCTGTGCCGGCCTTCATAGGTGCTCGCTAACAGCACTTGCCCCTACAGTCTGTTAAGGCTACACGGGAGGGTGGTAGTGGCTGTTAGCTGGAATCGAACTACTGCTGCTACTACTGCTGCTGCTACTGCTGCTGCTACTACTGCTGCTACTGCTGCTGCTACTGCTGCTGCTACTACTGCTGCTACTACTGCTGCTGCTGATACTGCTGCTGCTACTACTACTGCTGCTGCTGATGCTGCTGCTGCTACTACTACTGCTGCTACTACTGCTGCTGCTGCTGATACTGCTGCTGCTACTACTGCTGCTGCTGATACTGTTGCTACTACTGCTGCTACTGCTGCTGCTACTACTGCTACTACTGCTGCTGCTGCTGATACTGCTGCTGCTACTACTGCTACTGCTGCTGCTGATACTGCTACTACTGCTGCTGCTGCTACTACTGCTACTGCTGCTGCTACTGCTGCTACTACTGCTGCTGCTACTACTGCTGCTGCTGCTGCTGCTGATACTGCTGCTGCTACTACTGCTACTGCTGCTGCTGATACTGCTACTACTGCTGCTGCTACTACTGCTGCTGCTACTGCTGCTACTACTGCTGCTGCTACTACTGCTGCTGCTGCTGCTACTGCTGCTGCTACTACTGCTACTGCTGCTACTGCTACTACTGCTGCTGCTACTACTGCTGCTGCTGCTGCTACTACTGCTGCTACTACTGCTGCTACTACTGCTGCTGCTCTACTACTGCTGCTGCTACTGCTGCTGCTACTACTGCTACTACTGCTGCTGCTGCTACTACTGCTGCTGCTACTACTACTGCTGCTACTGCTGCTGCTACTACTGCTGCTACTACTGCTGCTGCTGATACTGCTGCTGATACTACTGCTGCTACTACTACTGCTACTGCCGATGCTACTACACACGGGGGAATCTTCGCCTTTGTATTCTGTGTGCGTGCGAGCAGGGCAGCGTGTTCGTGCCGGCCTTTATCGGCGCTCACTAACAGCACTTGCCCCAACAGTCTGTAACAGGCCACACTGGGGATCTTGTCTGTGCGTGCGAGCAGGGCCGAGTGTTCGTGCCGAGCAAACCCAGCAAGCCCAGCAAGCCCAACAAGCCCAAGGCGCACCGGCGGAGGCCCAAGTGGACGGCGCGCAAGATCCTCACCGTGGTGGCGGTGGTCTCGCTCATCCTGCTGGTGGTCGCAGGCATCATCGCGGCCATCTGGTACTTCGGCTGTGAGTCGCCAACCCACCGCGGTCGCACCGACACGGCCGCCCCCGCCACCGCCGCTACACCGCCACCGCCCCGTGTCGCTGTGTGTGTCTGTGTCTGTCTCCTCTCCTTGCCCCTTGCCCTCCCCTCCTCTCTCCCTCCCTCCCTCCCCATCGGCCTCTCGCCAAGATCCACTCGGACTCAAATTAGTGAGTGCCGGGGTGGTGAGATGTTAACTCCTTCGCCTGGTATACAGGAGGTCGTGGGTTCGATCCCGACCCTGGCAAAGCCTGCTGCTGCTGTATATTTGGAGTTTGTGTGTCTCTCTCTATCATCATCATCATGGTGGCTAGGAGATGTTAACTACCTCGCCTGGTATACAGGAGGTCGTGGATTCAATCCCAACCCCCTGACACCTGCTGTATATTTGGAGTTTTCGTGCGTGGTGTCGCTCTCTCTCTATCTCCCTGTGGACTTTTCTCCGGGTCTTCCGATATTTTCCCCTCCTCGTTTAGAATCAACATCAGAGTTATTTGGCCGCTGCTATAAATTTGGATGACGACGACGATGATGACGATGATGACGACGATGACGACGATGACGATGACGACGATGGCGTTGAAGCCCACTTGTTGTCGAGCTGTCATTCGCGATGGCCAGGGTCGCTTCTGAAAGAAACGAGCTGCTACGTCGGGGCGGGCTTGGGGGTCTGGACGGGGGGGGCGTAGTGGTGGCGGGCCTTAACGGGTAGCGGCATAATTAGTTGAGTCATTAAGAGTGCGTGGCAGAGGTCGCAAACGGGTTTTGATTCCTTACCCGTACCCGGCCGCACCAGGGTCGCAAACGGGTACCCGTACCCGGCCGGGTACGGGTACCCTACGTGAGTGTGTGTCTCCACGCGAGCGAGTCTCCACGGGTCTCCGTGTGTCTCTCTCCGCCGCGTGCAGTCTACACGGGTCTCCGTGTGTCTCCACACGAGTGAGTCTACACGGGTCTCCGTGTGTCTCTACGCGAGCGAGTCTCCACGGGTCTCCGTGTGTCTCTACGTGAGTGAGTCTACACGGGTCTCCGTGTGTCTCTCTCCGCCGCGTGCAGTCTACACGGGTCTCCGTGTGTCTCCACGCGAGTGAGTCTACACGGGTCTCCGTGTGTCTCCACACGAGTGAGTCTACACGGGTCTCCGTGTGTCTCCACGCGAGTGAGTCTACACGGGTCTCCGTGTGTCTCTACCCGAGTGAGTCTACACGGGTCTCCGTGTGTCTCCACGCGAGTGAGTCTACACGGGTCTCTGTGTGTCTCTACGTGAGTGAGTCTACATGGGTCTCCGTGTGTCTCCACACGAGTGAGTCTACACGGGTCTCCGTGTGTCTCCACACGAGTGAGTCTACACGGGTCTCCGTGTGTCTCTACGTGAGTGAGTCTACATGGGTCTCCGTGTGTCTCCACGCGAGTGAGTCTACACGGGTCTCTGTGTGTCTCTACGTGAGTGAGTCTACATGGGTCTCCGTGTGTCTCCACGCGAGTGAGTCTACACGGGTCTCCGTGTGTCTCTCCGCGAGTGAGTCTACACGGGTCTCCGTGTGTCTCTACGTGAGTGAGTCTACACGGGTCTCCGTGTGTCTCTACGTGAGTGAGTCTACACGGGTCTCCGTGTGTCTCTCCGCGAGTGAGTCTCCATGGGTCTCCGTGTGTCTCGACGCGAGTGAGTCTACACGGGTCTCCGTGTGTCTCCACGCGAGTGAGTCTACACGGGTCTCCGTGTGTCTCTACACGAGTGAGTCTACACGGGTCTCCGTGTGTCTCCACGCGAGTGAGTCTACACGGGTCTCCGTGTGTCTCTACACGAGTGAGTCTACACGGGTCTCCGTGTGTCTCTCCGCGAGTGAGTCTCCACGGGTCTCCGTGTGTCTCTCCGTGTGCAGTCTACGTGCAGGAGGCGCAGGACAAGGCGTCGACTGAGTATCGCGGCTCCCTTGACGAGAAGGTGGCCCGCGTCTACACGGGCTCCGTGCACGTCCGGGACATGGACTTCTCCTCCGACCTGGAGGACATGAACTCGCCCGCGGCGCAGAGACTCGCCGCCACCGTCAGCGACGAGGTGAGGGGGGTGGGGGCGGCGGGGGTTGGGGTGACGAGGTGAAGGGGGGGGTGAGTGAGGGAGGGAGGGGTGAAAGAGGGTTGTGGTGACGAGGTAAGGGAGGGGGGGTGAGGGTTGGGGTGACAAGGTGAGGGAGGGGAGAGGGGGGTGAGGNTGNCGAGGTGAGGGGGGGGTGAGAGAGGGTTTGGGTGACTGAGGTGAGGGGGGGGGAGGTGAGAGGTGATGTCGCGTGGACGTGGCGTGAGTGCCTTATGGTGGGGTGAGTGACCTTGTGTGTGTGTGTGCAGGTGAAAGAGGCGTTCAAAGTCGACTNTCCTCGCATCCTACTACAACACATCCCAGGTCGTCGGCTNCAGGTANATTACCTCACACACTCCCCTCCCTNCACCATCCCTCCATTCCCCCCCTCCACTCCCTCTCTCCATCCCTCCACTCCCTCCCTCCCNTCCCTCCACTCNCTCCATCCCTCCCTCCACTCCCTCCTCCCCTCCTCCCTCCCTCCCTCCCTCCNTCCNTCCCTCCCTCCCTCCACTCCCTCCACTCCCTCCACTCCCTCCCTCCCTCCTCCTCCCTCCCTCCACTCCCTCCNTCCCTCCCTCCCTCCTCCTCCCTCCCTCCACTCCCTCCTCCCTCCCATCCCTCCCTCCCTCCTCCATCCCTCCCTCCTCCCTCCACTCCCTCCCTCCACTCCCTCCCTCCCTCCCCTCCCTCCCTCCCTCCNTCCTCCCTCCCTCCCTCACCTCCCTCCTCCNCTCCTCCCTCCCTCCNTCCCCCCCTCCCNTCCCTCCCTCCCTCCTCCTCCCTCCCTCCCTCCCTCCCTCTNCCCTCCCTCCCTCCTCCTCCCTCCTCCCTCCCTCCATCTCCTCCCCCCTCCCCCCTCCTCCCTCCCTCCCTCCTCCTCCCTCCCTCCCTCCCTCCCTCCCTCCCCCTCCACTCCNCTCCCTCCCCCATCCACTCCCTCCNCTCCCTCCCTCCCTCCTCCCTCCNTCCNTCCCCCCTCCCCCCCTCCCCCCTCCTCCCTCCTCCCNTCCNTCCCTCCCTCCCTCCTCCCTCCCTCCCTCCCTCCCTCCCTCCCTCCCTCCANTCCCTCCCTCCNATCCCTCCCTCCCTCCACTCCCTCCCTCCCCTCCTCCCTCCCCTCCCTCCCCCTCCCTCCTCCCTCCTCCCTCCCTCCTTCCTCTCCCTCCTCCCTCCCTCCCGCCCTCCCTCCCTCCTCCTCCACATCCTCCCTCCCTCCTCCCTCNCCTCCCCCCATCCNTCCACTCCTCCACTCCCTCCCCCCCTCCCTCCCTCCTCCCTCCCTCCACTCCCTCCACTCCTTCCCTCCTCCCTCCNTCCCTCCCTCCCTCCTCCCTNCNTCCCTCCCCTCCACCTCCCTCCCTCCCTCCCTCCCTCCCTCCNTCCCTCCCTCCNCTCCCTCCCTCCACTCCTCCCTCCCTCCATCTCCCTCCCTCCACTCCCTCCACTCCCTCCACTCCTCCACTCCCTCCCTCCCNTCCCTCCCTCCCTCCATCTCCCTCCCTCCCTCCCTCCCTCCCCTCCCTCACTCCCCTCCCTCCCTCCACTCCCTCCCTCCCCCACTCCCTCCACTCCTCCACTCCCTCCACTCCCTCCNTCCCTCCACTCCCTCCCCCTCCNTCCCCCCCCCCTCCCTCACTCCCCTTCCTCACTCCCTCCCTCNNCTCCCTCCATCTCCCTCCCTCNCTCCCTCATCCATCCCTCCCTCCNTCCCTCCATCCCTCCACTCCCTCCCTCCCTCCCTCCNTCCTCCNTCCCCCCCCCCCCCCCCCCCCCCCCCCCCCCCCCCCCCCCCCCCCCCCCCCCCCCCCCCCCCCCCCTCCCTCCNCTCCCTCCCTCNCTCCCTNTCCCTCCACCTCCTCCCTCCCTCCCTCCCTNCCCTCCACTCCCTCCACTCCCCCCTCCACTCCCTCCCCCCCCCCCCCCCCTCCCNTCCCTCCACTCCCCCCCCCTCCCTCCCTCCACTCCCTCCCTCCCTCCCTCCCTCCCTCCATCCCTCCCTCCCCTCCACTCCCTCCACTCCCTCCACTCCCCCCNTCCCTCCACTCCCTCCACTCCCTCCCTCCCCCCCNTNCTCCCTCCCTCCTCCCCCCNTCCCTCCNCTCCCTACCCTCCCTCCCTCCACTCCCTCCCTCCCTCCCTCCACTCCCTCCACTCCTCCACTCCCTCCCCTCCACTCCCTCCACTCCCTCCACTCCCTCCNCTCCCTCCTCCACTCCCTCCCTCCACTCCCTCCCTCCCTCCCTCCCTCCCTCCCTCCCCCTCCACTCCCTCCACTCCCTCCACTCCCTCCACTCCCTCCACTCCCTCCCACTCNCTCCCCTCCCTCCACTCCCCACTCCCTCACTCCCTCCACTCCCTCCCTCCACTCCCTCCCTCCCCTCCTCCACTCCCCCCCTCACTCCCTCCANNTCCCTCCACTCCCTCCACTCCCTCCACTCCTCCCTCCACTCCCTCCACTCCCTCCACTCCCTCCACTCCCCTTCCCCCCCTCCCTCCACTCCCTCCACTCCCTCCCCTCCCTCCCCTCCCCCACTCCCTCCACTCCCTCCACTCCCTCCACTCCCTCCACTCCCTCCCTCCCAGCTTCCCTCCCTCCAC
>WFAB01001480.1:60000-160805 GCA_018977245.1 Lethenteron camtschaticum | reverse complement strand
CAACACACGCACGCACAACACGCACACAACACACGACAACACACGTACACACACACACACGCACACACACGCACACACACACGCACACACACGCACGCACGCACGCACGGTCACACACACGGCACGGCCACACACGCACACACACACACGGCCACACACACGTACACACAGACACACACACGCACGCACACACACGCACACACACGCACGCGCGCACACACACGGCACGGCCAACCACACGCATACACACACAAAGATAAAGATCCCCTGTATAGCCTGAACAGACTGTAGGGGCAAGTGCTGTTAGCGAGCACCTATGAAGGCCGGCACGGCACACGAGGGGGTGGGTGGCCAGCACCACGCCCGGCCGCCTTTGTCTCCCTAGTGGCGATGTTTACACACCGCACCAGGTACTCATTTGATGCTGAGTCGACCTAGGGGAGGCCCAGGACCGTTTCATATAATCGTCACTGGGTGTTAGCCGTGAGCGGGAATCGAACCCGGGTCGCCAGGTTCGTAGCGCAGCGCGCTAACCACTACACTACCGCTCCCCACACACACACACCATACACACACCATACATACACACACCATACACACACCATACATACACACACCACACACACACCATACATACACACACCACACACCATACACACACCATACACACACACACCATACATACACACACCATACATACACACACCCAACATACACACACCCAACATACACACACCATACATACACCATACACACACACACCACACACACACACCATACACACACACCATACACACACCATACACACACCATACACACACCATACACACACACACACACCATACACACACACACACACCATACACACACACACACCATACACACACACACACCATACACACACACACACACACCATACACACACACACACCATACATACACACACACACACCATACATACACACACACACACCATACATACACACACACACACCATACATACACACACACACACCATACATAACACACACACACCATACATACACACACACACACCATACATACACACACACACACACCATACATACACACACCATCACACACACACCATACACACACACACACACCATACACACACACACACACACCATACACACACACACACACCCATACACACACACACACACACCATACACACACACACACACACACCATACACACACACACACACCACCATACACACACACACACACACCAATACACACACACACACACACCATACACACACACACACACACCATACACACACACACACACACCATACACACACACACACACACCATACACACACACACACCATACACACACACACACCATACACACACACCACACCATACACACACACACACCATACACACACACACACCATACACACACACACACACACACATACATACCACACACCATACATACACACACCATACATACACACACCATACACACACACACACCATACATACACACACCATACACACACCATACACCATACACACACCATACACACACACACCGGCCACACACACACCGGCCACACACACACGGCCACACACCACACACCACACGGCCACACACACACACACCATACACACACACACCATGCACACACACACAGCTACACACACACATCATACACACACACACACCATGCACACACACACACACCATGCACACACACACACGGCATACACACACACACACACCACACACACCACCACACACACCATACACACACACACCATACACACACACACACCATGCACACACACACCATGCACACACACACCATGCACACACACACACGATGTTACCAGGCAGCCTGGCACACACACACACACCATACACACACCATGCACACACACACACCACACACACACACACCATACACACACACACACGGCCACACACACACACGATGTTACCAGGCAGCCTGGCACACAAGGTAAGCTACCTCCCCCCCCCCAGATTGGGTTGCCGGGCAGCATCAACGTTTGTCAACGTTGATGCCGCAAATAAAATATCACAAACTACTCCCCCCCCTCCTCCCCCAGCTCCCCATCGCCGACGGAGATAAAATATTAGAATAATTATTAAGCGGCAGAATGTGTAAGTGGCCGATGACAACGCTCTCATTCGTTTTAAAAGCACGTAGCCGTGAGCTTTCGCCCGACCAATATAATCCACAAGAGGTGTCTCTCTCGTGTGTGAGATCGCGTAAACACACGTGTCGTGAAACCCGCCACCACCCGACACGGCCAATCAGCGAGGGTCGAGTAGCCGTGATGTTTCACCAGTAATTACAACCACAACAACAACCACAACAACAACCACAACCACAACAACCACCACAACAACAACAACAACCGCAACAACAACCACAACAACCATCACAACAACCACAACCACAACAACCACCACAACAACCACAACCACAACAACCACAACAACAACCACAACCGCAACAACAACCACAACCGCAACAACAACCACAACAACCACAACAACAACCACAACCACCACAACAACAACAACCACCACAACAACCACAACAACCACAACAACAACCACCACAACAACCACAACAACCACAACAACAACAACCACAACAACCACAACAACAACCACAACAACAACCACAACAACAACAACCACAACAACAACCACAACAACAACCAGCATCATCAGGCGACAAGCCAGAGTTGCGGAGAAATCCTCCTCCTGTTCTTTGTGGTTCTTTTCGTTAAAGTCACGGAGGTAGAAAAAATAATAGTTCACGAAGTTTCGATCGCAACACAAGCAATCGTCATTAAGTTGGATAACTACAGCAAGAAAACCTTTTAGCTTCTCCTTCGGATATCCGCCCCCTGTCCACATGAAGCACAAAGTTGACAGATAGAAGGGTCAAAAACCAATTATCATATTTTTTTACTGGCAAATGAGGTACCAATGGTGTAAATGCTTCACCCCGAGCTCTCATACTCTGATGGTGCATTGTCCTTGAGTTGTGCGCCTTTTGGCGTCATCTGGTCCAACACCATGTGAGACTAGGCTCTAAGGAAAGCTGTCTCGGGTGTGGACCAATCAACTTCAAGGACAGTGCACATTATCAGAGTTGTGTTTTTTTTTGCATTATGGCTGCAGGTATTGTGGTCTATGCAAACATGACTCCTTGTAAAAAGGTGTCAGTTTTGTTGCCAGATAAAAGGGTAAAAAAACTATTATCATATTTTTTTTTTACTGGCAAATGAGGTTCCAATGGTGTAAATGCTTCACCCCGAGCTCTCATACTCTGATGGTGCATTGTCTTTGAGTTGTGCGCCTTTTGGCGTCATCTGGTCCAACACCATGTGAGACTAGGCTCTAAGGAAAGCTGTCTCGGGTGTGGACCAATCAACTTCAAGGACAGTGCACATTATCAGAGTTGTGTTTTTTTTGCATTATGGCTGCAGGTATTGTGGTCTATGCAAACATGACTCCTTGTAAAAAAGGTGTCAGTTTTGTTGCCAGATAGAAGGGTAAAAAACTATTATCAACGTTGAGATTGTTGACCATTACTCACTTCACACATCTCAGCGTCCCGCACGGCCTTCTGGGAGTGCGCACGTAACATCGGCAGCATCGGTTCAACGCAATCAAACTCACCAATGCCGCCAGCTACAAAAAAAGAGCTTTACCGTTTGGTTCTTTCGGTAAAGTCACGGAGGTATAAGATAAAATCAAAAAGATCACGACGTTTCGGGCGCAGCAGGTGGGAAAGCAGACGGACGCTTGTGTTGCGCCCGAAACGTCGTGACCTATTTGATTTTCTACCCACGTGACTTTACCGAAAGAACCAAAGAGTGTGGATTCCTGCAGTCACGAAAGCTTCAAATAAAAAAATTGAGCTTTATAGCGCATCGGATTCCTCCGCTACGAAATAAACTCGGATTCTTTTTCGATTTAAAGCTTCTTTCGTGACTGCAGGGAGGATTCATCTTCTTGGTTCTTTCGGTAAAGTCACGTAGAAGGGAAATAATAAAATACAACATAATACAATAATTAAACTTCGATTTAAAGCTTCTTTCGTGACTGCAGGGATTCATCTTCTTGGTTCTTTCGGTAAAGTCACGTAGAAGGGAAGTAATAAAAGAATAAAAATAAAACATAATAAAAATTTTTATTATGTTTTATTTTATTATGTTTTATGTTTATTATTTTAAATTATTTTATTATGTTTATTTTATTATGTTTTATTTTTATCATTTTACTACTTCCCTTCTACGTGACTTTATAATTATTTTATTATGTTTTATTTTTATCATTTTACTATTTCCCTTCTACGCGACTTTACCGAAAGAACCAAGAAGAACAACTCAGATTCTGTTGGAAGTGGACGACGCAGGGCTACCTCCGAAATCCCTTCAAGTCACTCGCCCCTCCGGCCCACAATGCAGCAGGGGGCAGCACCTCACCGCTGCCTTGTGACGTAAACGCACGAGGTTGGGTCACGTGACTCTGAACGCGTGGATGCTGAAACGCACGTACAGTTGATCATCGATTGTCCGGCGGTTCCGAGCGGAATTGGCAAAAACCGGCAAAACTGCTCCAAAGGCTGCTACCCCAGTCCGGCGATGGTCAAACACACATCGTGGTTTTTTTACACTATGAGACATCTCCTTTACCAGTGGCAAAATATAGTAGTAGGTTTTTACCCTTTAAACTGGTACAAAACTGACACCTTTATACAAGGCATCATGTTTGCAATAACCACAACACAAGCAGTCAAAATGCAAACAAAAAGAAACAACTCTGATGATGGTAATGATATGCACTGTCCTTGAAGTTGATTGGTCCACACCCGAGACAGCTTTCCTTAGAGCCTAGTCTCCATTGGTGTTGGACCAGATGACGCCCAAAGGCGTACAACTCAAAGACAGCGCACTATCAGAGTATTGAGAGCTCGGGGTGAAGCATTTACACTATGAGACCTCCTTTACCAGTGGCAACATATAGTAGTAGGTTTTTACCCTTTAAACTGCTACCCTTTAAACTGGTACCAGTTTAAAGGCTAAAAACCAACACCTACAACACATCATGCTTGTTGAAACCAAAGTGTAGTAGTAGTAGTACCGTGTACATCACCCCATTGCAGAGTCCGAGGTTTGAGTGGTAAAAGTATGGCACGGTAAATGCCGTAACCCTTCTACCCAAGGATTTTTGTCTCTTCTTGGTTCTTTCGGTAAAGTCACGTGGAATAGAAATAATAAAATAATAAAAAGTTAAACATAATAAAATATAAAAAAAACATTTATTTTATTATTTCCATTCTACGTGACTTTACCGAAAGAACCAAGAAGATGAATCCCTGCAGTCACGAAAGCTTTAAATCGAAATTATTTTATTACGTTTTATTTTTATTATTTTATCATTTCCCTTCTACATGACTTTACCGAAAGAACCAAGAAGATGAATCCATGCAGTCGAGCGATTGTATTACTTCTGCCGAATTTCACAAAACAAACGGCGCCTAAAAAACATCAAGTTGTGCATGAATGTGCGAAAACAAGCTATTTTTTAATAATGTAGCGATTAACCGGCGTTGTTGAAAATCCTCTCCCCTACCCCCCCTTAAGTCGCTGGAAAATCAATTACCTACTGCATGTATGCTGAGTGTACACGCATGTATGTTGTACGTCAAACTTCTTTCACACCGTACGTAGCCAACCGTGATTTTAAAAAAATCGGGAGGGGTGGGGGAGGGAAATTCTAAGGAGCCGGGAATTTATTGGCCACGAAAAAAAAACGCGCAGAATAGAAAGTAAAATGCTGACACGTTGTATTTCAAACCCCGGGATTGAAACCCCAGGGTCCAAACCAGGGGGTTTAAACCCCAGGGTCCAAACCAGGGGGTTTAAACCCCAGGGTCCAAACCCCGGGATTGAAACCCCAGGGTCCAAACCAGGGGGTTTAAACCCCAGGGTCCAAACCCCGGGATTTAAACCCAGGGATTTAAACCCCAGGGTCCAAACCCCGGGATTGAAACCCCAGGGTCCAAACCAGGGGATTTAAACCCCAGGGTCCAAACCAGGGGATTTAAACCCCAGGGTCCAAACCCCGGGATTCAAACCCCAGGGTCCAAACCCCGGGATTTAAACCCCAAAGTCCAAACCCCGGGATTTAAACCCCAGGGTCCTAACCTCGGGATTTAAACCCCAGGGTCCAAACCAGGGGATTTAAACCCCAAGGTCCAAACCCTGGGATTTAAACCCCAGGGTCCTAACCCCGGGATTTAAACCCCAGAGTCCTCAGTCGTTGCTGGGGGGGGGGGGGGGGGGGGGATGGGGGGCTCAGGTCACCGACCAGACAGCCAACAAGGCCACCTCCCCACTTCTAACAGAGAGAGGGGGGGGGGGGCAGTCTCATTCGTCCACATCCCAGCTTCACAGCTTCCCCCGTGAGCCTCCCGCTCTCACCGCACCACGACGACGACACCGCTAAGAAGGCTACGGAGAAGGACGATGCCGCGTGGCAGAGGTCGCTAACGGGTGTTGATTCCTTACCCGTACCCGGCCGCACCAGGGTCGCAAACGGGTACCCGTACCCGGCCGTACCCTACCTGTACCCGGCCGGGTACGGGTATCGGGTACCCGATTGCGACCTCTGGGATGAAGCCATGTTGCAGGCGTGGGTGGGTTGATTCTAGGAACTTGAATTGTGAGAAGAGACAAGACGTTGGGAAATGAGTGGCAAACAGTTACTCACAAGTGACTCACGGCCTACCCGTACCCAGCCGCACCAGGGTCGCAAACGGGTACGCGTACCCGTACTCGGCCGTACCCTACCCCTACCCGTACCCGGCCGGGTACGGGTAGGGTACGATTGCGACCTCTGGGATGAAGCCATGTTGCAGGCGCGGGTGGGTTGATTCTAGGAACTTGAATTGTGAGAAGAGACAAGACGTTGGGAAATGAGTGACAAACCGTGACTCACCAGTGACCCATGGCCTACCCGTACCCGGGTGCACCAGGGTCGCAAACGGGTACCCGTACCCGGCCGGGTACGGGTAGCCGGGTATCGGGTAGGGTACGGGTACCGGGTACCCGGTTGCGACCTCTGCCGTACGGGCTACGGGACGAGTCCGTCAACTCGCGTCGTAGTCGTCCCAAGACGACCTCGATTTACCCGCGCGCGGGTTGTGTGTCCGACTTGCGGATTAACTGCACGCCTGACCGTCTAAAAAGTGGTGCATTGTTATTCTTGGAAATGTTCATCTGCAAGTCACGTGCTTACACCGAACAAACAAACATTACCCGCGTGTGCAATGGCGGAGCCAGGATTTTCAGGTGGGGGGGGGGGGGGAGGGGCAACCCCTCCAGCAATGAGAAATTCTAGAGTTGTTCTTCTTGGTTCTTTCGGTAAAGTCACGTAGAAGGAAAATAATAAAATAATAAAAATAAAACAATAAAATGATATTATATTATATATATTATATGTACAAATTTTATTATATTATTATAATAATATTTCCATTCTACGTGACTTTACCGAAAGAACCAAGAAGATGATCGGGGAAGTCGTGGAATGTATACGCAACTGCGCACAATTCTGTGAGTCGCTTATAACCGATTCGCCGTTACTTGTTGTCCATTATGGACTCAGACTATTGTCCTATCATCTCGTAGAGTCCCTGGCACGTAATAATATGCTACACAGTGGCAGTGGGGGTCGCAAAATGCCGATTTATTACTAATAAACCCCAATGATCCCATCGAAATTAGGGATTTCGTTCGGCTCATTGGGGGGGGGGGGGGGGGGTACGTGCCACCCCACCCCCCACCACCTCCGCCTGTGTGTGTGCTCAGGTGATGGGTCACAGCGACCGAGACTTGTAAGCAGACCCACAGACTCGCACAGTGACTAGAAAACTCACAGAGTGACTAGAAGACTCGCACAAAGCTTCAGTTGCGATCAACCTGGGCACACACTCAACCAAAACATCCGCCGGTGTTATATTCAACTTTTGTTCCACACCCAAGTTTTGATTTGATCTCCAGCTCCGGGAATTTTAATTTAGGAGCAATCTCCCCCCCACCTGCCCCCCCCCCCCCCTCGTCCACCCGGGTAAGCAGAGTGGGGTGGCCAAGTGCCGTCCGCTCTCAGTGTGGATTGAGAGGGCACTTGAAGGAACCTCTCAATAATGCCGGACGCGTGCGCCGCCACGGTGGCTAGGAGATGTTGACTACCTCGCCTGGTACGCAGGAGGTCGTGGGTTCAATCTTGACCCTGACGCCTGCTGTATATTTGGAGTTTGCGTGTGTCTCTCTCTCTCTCATCATCATCTTCACAGTGGCTAGGAGATGTTAACTACCTCGCCTGCTATACAGGAGGTCGTGGGTTCAATCTTGACCCTGACGCCTGCTGCCGTATATTTGGAGTTTGCGGTGTCTCTCTCTCATCATCATCATCATCACAGTGGCTAGGAGATGTTCGCTACCTCGCCTGGTACACAGGAGGTCGTGGGTTCAATCTTGACCCTGACACCTGCTGTATATTTGAGGTTTGTGGTGTCTCTCATCATCATCATCATCATCACCACAGTGGCTAGGAGATGTTAACTACCTCGCCTGGTATACAGGAGGTCGTGGGTTCAATCTTGACCATGACACCTGCTGTAAAATTTGAGGTTTGCGGTGTCTCTCTCTCTCATCATCATCACAGTGGCTAGGAGATGTTGACTACCTCGCCTGGTCCGCAGGAGGTCGTGGGTCCAATCTCGACCCTGACACCTGCTGTATATTTGGAGTTTGCGGTGTCTCTCTCTCTCATCATCATCAGCGGCTAGGAGATGTTAACTACCTCGCCTGGTACGCAGGAGGTCGTGGGTTCAATCTTGACCCCGATGCCTGCTGCTGTATATTTGGAGTTTGCGGTGTCTCTCTCTCATCATCATCATCACAGTGACTAGGAGATGTTAACTACCTCGCCTGGTATACAGAAGGTCGTGGGTCCAATCTCGACCCTGACACCTGCTGCTGTATATTTGGAGTTTGCGGTGTCTCTCTCTCTCTCTCCGAGGTCGCGTGGTTATTTTTCCTCCGTGTACTCCACTTACCCCTCCCCACAACATTTTAGAAATGGACATCGCCACACGTTTAGAGTTTATTGGCCGCTGCTAGAATGTTCCACGCGACAGCAACCATACTCGTCGTTGCGCGGCTATCATTTGCGATCGCCAGCTCAGCGCTCCCCCCCCCCCCCCTGAGCTGGCAAGATCAAAATTGTAGGAAAGAACCAAGCGTAGGTTTTTGTTGGCCGTAAGGGAGAGAGAGACCTCTTTGCCCCCCGCACAATAGAAATGTGGAATTTCCACAAACCCGGCTCTGCAGGGCTTGTAAAAACGGGGGTGGAAAGGCGGCAGCAGCGCTACAGTGCAGACAAATTGCTGCCACTTTGGAGACTTGAGAGGTTTTTTTACTCGTAGGAGCTTCCAGCAGAGAAAAACTTCAAACAATGCGAACACTTCCGAGAATTTGCAACTTCGCCACGAGAAAAGTGTTGCCCTCCGGGGCTGTGGAGACCGCCTGGGAAAAGATTCCAGGGACGCGTCGACAACGATGAGCGCGCGAAACAAGTGGGAGTCTTTTCCGAAGCTATTAATAAAGATTTGTTATTGTGTTACAGTGCAGCATTAACCGTTCGTTACCCATTAAAAACGATGGGCCCATACGAGTGTTTGAAAAAAGAAATGTAAGCAACCTGTATGTATGTGTAGAGGAGTAACATGGGGACGTGACGTCAGGTGTGCCGTTCAGTGCGATGATGTCACGTCTCCTGGGGTACTTAAGGGAGACCCCGTGACGCGAGCGGGGTCACTGTGGGAACGGGTAGAGTAAGCGGGGTGAAGAGGGAACTACCAGGGGGCAGAGAGAGGGAACTACCAGGGGGCAGAGAGAGGGAACTACCAGGGGGCAGAGAGAGGGAACTACCAGGGGGCAGAGAGAGGGAACTACCAGGGGGCAGAGAGAGGGAACTACCAGGGGGCAGAGAGAGGGAACTACCAGGGGGTAGAGAGAGGGAACCACCAGGGGGTAGAGAGAGGGAACTACCAGGGGGTAGAGAGAGGGAACTACCAGGGGGTAGAGAGAGGGAACTACCAGGGGGCAGAGAGAGGGAACTACCAGGGGGTAGAGAGAGGGAACTACCAGGGGGTAGAGAGAGGGAACTACCAGGGGGTAGAGAGAGGGAACTACCAGGGGGTAGAGAGAGGGAACTACCAGGGGGTAGAGAGAGGGAACTACCAGGGGGTAGAGAGAGGGAACTACCAGGGGGTAGAGAGAGGGAACTACCAGGGGGTAGAGAGAGGGAACCACCAGGGGGTAGAGGGAACTACCAGGGGGTAGAGAGAGGGAACCACCAGAGGGTAGAGAGAGGGAACCACCAGGGGGTAGAGAGAGGGAACCACCAGGGGGTAGAGAGAGGGAACCACCAGGGGGTAGAGAGAGGGAACTACCAGGGGGTAGAGAGAGGGAACTACCAGGGGGTAGAGAGAGGGAACTACCAGGGGGTAGAGAGAGGGAACTACCAGGGGGTAGAGAGAGGGAACTACCAGGGGGTAGAGAGAGGGAACCACCAGGGGGTAGAGAGAGGGAACTACCAGGGGGTAGAGAGAGGGAACCACCAGGGGGTAGAGAGAGGGAACTACCAGGGGGTAGAGAGAGGGAACTACCAGGGGGTAGAGAGAGGGAACCACCAGGGGTAGAGAGAGGGAACTACCAGGGGGTAGAGAGAGGGAACTACCAGGGGGTAGAGAGAGGGAACCACCAGGGGGTAGAGAGAGGGAACTACCAGGGGGTAGAGAGAGGGAACTACCAGGGGGTAGAGAGAGGGAACTACCAGGGGGTAGAGAGAGGGAACCACCAGGGGGTAGAGAGAGGGAACCACCAGGGGGTAGAGAGAGGGAACCACCAGAGGGTAGAGAGAGGGAACCACCAGGGGGTAGAGAGAGGGAACTACCAGGGGGTAGAGAGGGAACTACCAGGGGGTAGAGAGAGGGAACCACCAGGGGGTAGAGAGAGGGAACCACCAGGGGGTAGAGAGAGGGAACTACCAGGGGGTAGAGAGAGGGAACTACCAGGGAGTAGAGAGAGGGAACTACCAGGGGGTAGAGAGAGGGAACCACCAGGGAGTAGAGAGAGGGAACCACCAGGGAGTAGAGAGAGGGAACTACCAGGGGGTAGAGAGAGGGAACTACCAGGGGCAGAGAGAGGGAACTACCAGGGGGTAGAGAGAGGGAACCACCAGGGGGTAGAGAGAGGGAACTACCAGGGGGTAGAGAGAGGGGACTACCAGGGGGTAGAGAGAGGGAACTACCAGGGGGTAGAGAGAGGGAACTACCAGGGGGTAGAGAGAGGGATCGAGTGGTGAGTCTGGGGAGAAGCCGGTGGTAGCAGCCGTAGAGGTGCTTCTCTAGATTTGAAGCTTTCGTGACTGCAAGGATTCATATTGTTGGGTTTTTTCGGTAAAGTCACGTAGGTAAAAAAATAAAAATTAATAAATAAAATTAAAATAACATAAAAATCACGACGTTTCGGAGGCAACACAAGCTTCCTTCTTCAGGTGGAAGCGTCACAGCACGATTGCTGTATCAAGTGTACGATAGCTGTATCACTTGATAGCTGTATCACTTGATACAGCAATCGTGGCTGTGACGGTTCCACCTGAAGACGGAAGCTTGTGTTGCCTCCGAAACGTCGTGATTTTTATTTTACTTTTCATTTTATTTTACTTTTATTAATTTTAATTTCTTACCTACGTGACTTTACCGAAAAAACCCAAGAATAGGTGCTTCTCTCTCCGCTCGGTGGAGTCGGCAGAGTCCCCGATCCGACACGAGAGAGAGAGAGACCGGAGCCCCTGGGAGTTGTGTACCCTGCTGTGTATTATTGATAAGCTTGAATAAATTTCGATTTAAAGCTTCTTTCGTGACTGCAGGGATTCATCTTCTTGGTTCTTTCGGTAAAGTCACGTAGAAGGGAAATGATAAAATAATAAAAATAAAACATAAAATAATTTCGATTTAAAGCTTTCGTGACTGCAGGGATTCATCTTCTTGGTTCTTTCGGTAAAGTCACGTAGAAGGGAAGTAATAAAATAATATTATATTATGATATTTCATTATTTTATTATGTTTTATCTTTATTATTTTATTATTTCCCTTCTACGTGACTTTACCGAAAGAACCAAGAAGATGAATCCCTGCAGTCACGAAAGAAGCTTTAAATCGAAATTATTTTATTATGTTTTATTTTTATTATTTTATTATGTTTTATTTTTATTATTTTATTACTTCGCTTCTACGTGACTTTACCGAAAGAACCAAGAAGGAGCTTTAATAAACCTTGGCGAAAAACCTTAATCTACCTCAGTCTCAGACTACGTCCGTGGTAACTTCTCTACATATATATATTGGTTTTAACTAGCTTTGACTTGTTATTTGACAGTTGTTAAGATTAAAAAGGTGGGACCCCGACAAAGCCCTTGAGAGAGTCTTGCACGCATGTGCCGAGAAAAAGAAACAACAAAATCGGACGAGATCATCAAAGCGCGGGTGCCAAGAAGTCAGCGCCGTGACCGGCTCCGCGTGTGCCCGTCCGTTATGAACAACGCAAACACACGGCCGACTGTGTAAAGTGGCCTTGAGTATTGTTCAAACAGCAGTCGTTCAGCTCTCCCCCACCTCCCTCCCTCCCCCGGCTACCAATGCCAAGAGCGAGCGCTGCGAGAGCCTCACTGTAGCGAGATAATTCAGGGGGGCGGTGCGGTGCGGTCGATTGATGATCCAGCGGTCGCCGATAGACTCCGGGGTCGCGACCCGCGGGGTCGTCCTGGTTGATGGAGCGGGTTTCGGCTGCATCCTAATGATGCCTTGGTTGCATATTCTTGGTTCTTTCGGTAAAGTCACGTAGATAAAAAAAAAACATTAAAGTTAAAAAAATAAATTAAAATCAAAAGCAAAAAGAAACCACGACGTTTCCATCGCAACACGAGCCGTCTCCATCAGGCGGAGTTGCATGGTCGCTCGCCCTGTGGTCACGTGGATTTCCAGGAGGTAGCGTGGGTTCAATCCCGACCCCGACGCCTCCAGTATATATGGAGTCTCTCTCTCTCATCATCATCATCACGGTAGCTACGAGATGTTAACGACCTCGCCTGGTATACAGGAGGTAGGTAGTGAGGGTTCAATCCCGACCCCGACGCCTCCTGTATATTTGGAGTCTCTCTCATCATCATCACGGCAGCTACGAGATGTTAACGACCTCGCCTGGTATACAGGAGTTAGGTAGCGTGGGTTCAATCCCGACCCCGACGCCTCCAGTATATTTGGAGTCTCTCTCTCTCATCATCATCATCACGACAGCTACGAGATGTTAACGACCTCGCCTGGCATACAGGAGTTAGCGTGGGTTCAATCCCAACCCCGATGCCTCCAGTATATATGGAGTCTCTCTCATCATCATCACGGCAGCTACGAGATGTTAACGACCTCGCCTGGTATACAGGAGGTAGGTAGTGTGGGTTCAATCCCGACCCCGACACCTCCTGTATATTTGGAGTCTCTCTCATCATCATCATCACGGCAGCTACATGATGTTAACGACCTCGCCTGGTATACAGGAGGTAGGTAATGTGGGTTCAATCCCGACCCCGACACCTCCTGTATATTTGGAGTCTCTCTCTCTCATCATCATCATCATCATCACGGCAGCTACGAGATGTTAACGACCTCGCGTGGTATACAGGAGGTAGTTAGCGTGGGTTCAATCCCGACCCCGACACCTCCTGCATATTTGGAGTTTGCAAGTCTCTCCATTTAGAATCAACGCCACGCGGCCTTCAGAGTATTTTGGCTGCTGCTTCGAATTTCCACGCGATGGTGAGCGGCTGTCATCGGAGCTACCGATTGCGACGGACAGGTTCGCTTGTGAAAACAAAATAAAGTTACGTAGCAGATCGGGGGGGGGGGGTGGTTAACCCAAACGCGTACGCTTGCGTATGGGGGGGGGTCTACTGACAATGTACGCATAGTAAACGGAGGGGGGGCGGGTGAAGCCTCGGTAATAATTTGTCTACATCGGTCTTAAAATGAGTTAGATAGTCAGGCGGTGGAGCGTTTGCGTTAAACACGTTAATATTATTAATCCTTGATCGTTTCTGCGTGGATTAAATATCGGCCGTTCTATAGGATTCGGGGAAGGGGGTCACAAGTTTTGACAGATTTTTGCGCACGTACTAAATGGATGGCCCCTTACCTGCTCAAAATAAAAGCTATTCGGTCTAAAAAGTTTAACGGGATCGTCGCGCTTAAACAAACTCCCATTGAGAGCCACGCCACACAACGCTTCCCTTTGAGAATATGAGAAATGCTGCTGCTGCTACTGCTGCATCTGCTGCATCTGCTACTGTTTCTGCTGCTGCTACTGCTGCTGCTTCTGCTGCATCTGCTGCATCTGCTGCTTCTGCTGCTGCTGCTTCTGCTGCTGCTGCTTCTGCTGCATCTGCTGCTGCTGCTGCTGCTTCTGCTGCTGCATCTGCTGCTTCTGCTGCTGCTGCATCTGCTGCATCTGCTGCTTCTGCTGCTGCTGCTTCTGCTGCTGCTGCTTCTGCTGCATCTGCTGCTTCTGCTGCTGCTGCTGCTTCTGCTGCTGCATCTGCTGCATCTGCTGCATCTGCTGCATCTGCTGCTGCTGCTGCATCTGCTGCTGCTGCTGCTGCTGCATCTGCTGCATCTGCTGCTTCTGCTGCTGCTGCTGCTGCATCTGCTGCTTCTGCTGCTGCTGCTTCTGCTGCTGCTGCTTCTGCTGCTGCTGCTGCTGCATCTGCTGCTGCTGCTTCTGCTGCTGCTGCTGCTTCTGCTGCTGCTGCATCTGCTGCATCTGCTGCATCTGCTGCTGCTGCTGCTTCTGCTGCTGCTGCTTCTGCTGCTGCTGCTTCTGCTGCATCTGCTGCTGCTGCTGCTGCTGCTTCTGCTGCTGCTGCTGCTGCTTCTGCTGCTGCTGCATCTGCTGCATCTGCTGCTTCTGCTGCTGCTGCTTCTGCTGCTGCTGCTTCTGCTGCATCTGCTGCTTCTGCTGCTGCATCTGCTGCATCTGCTGCATCTGCTGCTTCTGCTGCTGCTGCTGCTTCTGCTGCTGCTGCATCTGCTGCTGCTGCTGCTGCATCTGCTGCATCTGCTGCTTCTGCTGCTGCTGCTGCTTCTGCTGCTGCTGCTTCTGCTGCTGCTGCTTCTGCTGCATCTGCTGCTGCTGCTTCTGCTGCTGCTGCTTCTGCTGCTGCTGCATCTGCTGCTTCTGCTGCATCTGCTGCATCTGCTGCATCTGCTGCATCTGCTGCTGCTGCTGCTTCTGCTGCTGCAGCTGCTGCTGCTGCAGCTGCTGCTGCTTCTGCTGCTGCTGCTTCTGCTGCTGCTGCTTCTGCTGCTGCTTCTGCTGCTGCTTCTGCTGCTTCTGCTGCTGCTGCTGCTGCTGCTTCTGCTGCTTCTGCTGCTGCTGCTGCTTCTGCTGCTTCTGCTGCTGCTGCTTCTGCTGCATCTGCTGCTGCTGCTGCATCTGCTGCTACTGCATCTGCTGCTGCTGCTGCATCTGCTGCTACTGCTGCTGCTGCAGCTGCTGCTACTGCTGCTGCTACTGCTGCTGCTGCTGCAGCTGTTGCTACTGCTGCTGCTACTGCTGCTGCTGCTTCTGCTTCTGCTGCTGCTGCTTCTGCTTCTGCTGCTGCTGCTTCTGCTGCATCTGCTGCTTCTGCTGCATCTGCTGCTTCTGCTGCTGCTGCTTCTGCTGCTGCTGCTGCTTCTGCTGCTGCTGCTGCTTCTGCTGCTGCTTCTGCTGCTGCTGCTTCTGCTGCTGCTGCTGCTTCTGCTGCTGCTGCTTCTGCTGCTGCTTCTGCTGCTGCTGCTTCTGCTGCTGCTGCTTCTGCTGCTGCTGCTGCTTCTGCTGCTGCTGCTCCTGCTGCTGCTGCTTCTGCTGCTGCTGCTGCTGCTTCTGCTGCTGCTGCTGCTGCTGCTTCTGCTGCTGCTGCTTCTGCTGCTGCTTCTGCTGCTGCTGCTTCTGCTGCTGCTGCTTCTGCTGCTGCTGCTGCTTCTGCTGCTGCTGCTGCTGCTGCTGCTTCTGCTGCTGCTGCATGGCGGTGCCGTGCCCCACGCCATTGGCTGAGATGCGGCCTCTCCCACCTCCGCCCTCGGCGGTGACGAGGCGAGCCCTCTAAACCAAATAAAAACTCTCCCCTTTCGGCTCTTTTAAAAAAATCAATCGTGCCACCGGTTCACAACAAACCCCAACGCACCTCCACCCTCCCCGCCACGCAAACGTGAACGGAACGTTCAGCAAACGTTGTGGCCTTTCAAGACGAGTTCCAAAGTCCACGTGCCAGAGCAATGTGACCCCAGCCGACCACCCCCTGCCCGTGCCCAGCCCGCCACCCCCACGTGCCCAGCCCGCCACCCCCACGTGCCCAGCCCGCCACCCCACGTGCCCAGCCGCCACCCCACGTGCCCAGCCCGCCACCCCCACGTGCCCAGCCCGCCACCCCCACGTGCCCAGCCCGCCACCCCACGTGCCCAGCCCGCCACCCCCACGTGCCCAGCCCGCCACCCCCACGTGCCCAGCCCGCCACCCCCACGTGCCCAGCCCGCCACCCCACGTGCCCAGCCCGCCACCCCCACGTGCCCAGCCCGCCACCCCCACGTGCCCAGCCCGCCACCCCCACGTGCCCAGCCCGCCACCCCCACGTGCCCAGCCCGCCACCCCCACGTGCCCAGCCCGCCACCCCCCACGTGCCCAGCCCGCCACCCCCACGTGCCCAGCCCGCCACCCCCACGTGCCCCCCGCCCCCCAGCCCGCCCACCCCCACGTGCCCAGCCCGCCACCCCCACGTGCCCAGCCCGCCACCCCCACGTACCCAGCCCGCCACCCCCACGTGCCCAGCCCGCCACCGGCACCGCGGTCACGAGCCCGCCACGGACTCTCAACGCCCAGAAGCGCTGAACCGTTCGAAACTGGGAGGGGGTCGAGGTGCACCGCCAGGCCACCGTCACGCACGCGCCGGGCAAACGTAACCGAGGTGGACAGGCGCGGCGTCAGCAGGGTCACTGCCCACCCCCTGACCCCCCAGGCCGGTGACAAGCACCGATCGCGGGGAGGTACACAGGGCGGCTCCGCCAGCATTAGTGCTGATGAGACAACGAATGTCGAAAGAGGCCCGTGCCGATAGCCATCTGGGCAGTCTATAACCATCCAAAAGTTCACCAACACTGGGTACAAGCAAAGCTTGACTCTCTACTGCTGATGAGACACTGCATGTGGAAACCGCTCCATGCCTGTAACCATCCAGAAGTTCACCAACACTGGGTTCAAGCAAAGCTTGACTCTCTGCTGCTGATGAGACACTGCATGTGGAAACCGCTCTTTGCCGATAACCATCCAGAAGTTCACCAACACTGGGTTCAAGCAAAGCTTGACTCTCTGCTGCTGATGAGACACTGCATGTGGAAACCGCTCCTTGCCGATAACCATCCAGGAGTTCACCAACACTGGGTTCAAGCAAAGCTTGACTCTCTACTGCTGATGAGACACTGCATGTGGAAACCGCTCCTTGCCGATAACCACCCAGAAGTTCCCCAACACTGGGTTCAAGCAAAGCTTGACTCTCTACTGCTGATGAGACACTGCATGTGGAAACCGCTCCTTGCCGATAACCATCCAGAAGGTCACCAACACTGGGTTCAAGCAAAGCTTGACTCTCTGCTGCTGATGAGACACTGCATGTGGAAACCGCTCCTTGTCTATAACCATCCAGAAGTTCACCAACACTGGGTTCAAGCAAAGCTTGACTCTCTACTGCTGATGAGACACTGCATGTGGAAACCGCTCCTTGCCGATAACCACCCAGAAGTTCACCAACACTGGGATCAAGCAAAGCTTGACTCTCTGCTGCTGATGAGACACTGCATGTGGAAACCGCTCCATGCCTATAACCATCCAGAAGTTCACCAACACTGGGTACAAGCAAAGCTTGACTCTCTGCTGCTGATGAGACACTGCATGTGGAAACCGCTCCTTGCCGATAACCACCCAGAAGTTCACCAACACTGGGATCAAGCAAAGCTTGACTCTCTGCTGCTGATGAGACACTGCATGTGGAAACCGCTCCATGCCGATAACCACCCAGAAGGTCACCAACACTGGGTTCAAGCAAAGCTTGACTCTCTACTGCTGATGAGACACTGCATGTGGAAACCGCTCCTTGTCTATAACCATCCAGAAGGTCACCAACACTGGGTTCAAGCAAAGCTTGACTCTCTACTGCTGATGAGACACTGCATGTGGAAACCGCTCCTTGTCTATAACCATCCAGAAGTTCACCAACACTGGGTTCAAGCAAAGCTTGACTCTCTACTGCTGATGAGACACTGCATGTGGAAACCGCTCCTTGCCGATAACCACCCAGAAGTTCACCAACACTGGGATCAAGCAAAGCTTGACTCTCTGCTGCTGATGAGACACTGCATGTGGAAACCGCTCCATGCCTATAACCATCCAGAAGGTCACCAACACTGGGTTCAAGCAAAGCTTGACTCTCTACTGCTGATGAGACACTGCATGTGGAAACCGCTCCTTGTCTATAACCATCCAGAAGGTCACCAACACTGGGATCAAGCAAAGCTTGACTCTCTACTGCTGATGAGACACTGCATGTGGAAACCGCTCCTTGCTGATAACCACCCAGAAGTTCACCAACACTGGGATCAAGCAAAGCTTGACTCTCTGCTGCTGATGAGACACTGCATGTGGAAACCGCTCTTTGCCGATAACCATCCAGAAGGTCACCAACACTGGGTTCAAGCAAAGCTTGACTCTCTGCTGCTGATGAGACACTGCATGTGGAAACCGCTCTTTGCCTGTAACCATCCAGAAGTTCACCAACACTGGGTTCAAGCAAGCTTGACTCTCTGCTGCTGATGAGACACTGCATGTGGAAACCGCTCCATGCCTATAACCATCCAGAAGTTCACCAACACTGGGTACAAGCAAAGCTTGACTCTCTGCTGCTGATGAGACACTGCATGTGGAAACCAATCCTTGCCCATCACCTTCTGGCACCTCACCAACACTGGGTACAAGCCAAGCCCGTGACTTTGAGGAGTCACCTAATGTCCAAACCGCTCCAGACTTGTCACAACTTTTTGCTGACCAACATTATTTGCCCTCCCAGAAGCGGTGTGCGCGGCCAATGGGCATCATGGGCGTTGGCGTGTTCCACGTGGAGGGGGACAGATGACATGGGGGGGAAGGAGGCTCGTCCGATTGCCATCTATCAGAGAACACAATCATTAACGGTGACAAACAAAGGTTTTCCACTTCAAACTTGACCCGCCAGATCAGGGTCTAGCCAGACCCACCCCCCGTCATCCATTTGTGCAGAAAACAGCGAGCAACTGCAAAAAATTTTGCAAACATCCTAATCTAGATAGCACATGAGATCATTAACGACTCAGAAGGTACGAGGGGGGGAAACGTGGCCAGCTCCGAACGATGCATTTTTTAGTAGTAGGTTTTTACCCTTTTAAACTGGTACAAAACTGACACCTTTATTCAAGGCATCATGTTTTTGTACCAGTTTAAAAGGGTAAAAACCTACTACTATATTTTGCCACTGCTAAAAGAGATCTCATAGTGTAAATGCTTACCCCGTGCTCTCAATACTCTGATAGTGCACTGTGTTTGAGTTGTACGCCTTTGGGCGTCATCTGGTCCAACGCCAATGGGGACTAGGCTCTAAAGAAAGCCATCTCGGGTGTGGACCAATCAACTTCAAGGACAGTGCATATTATTATCATTATCAGAGTTGCTTCTTTTTGTTTGCTTTTTTGACTACTTGTGTTGTGGTTATTGCAAACATGATGCCTTGAATAAAGGTGTCAGTTTTGTACCAGTTTAAAAGGGTAAAAACCTACTACTATATTTTGCCACTGGTAAGAGATCTCATAGAGTAGATGCATTTTTTGTTCGACACATCCCCCCATCAGCCAAAACCGGCCCCCTTCATTCTGAGAGGGCACACCACGAATTCAGTAGCAATGGTTTCACAGGCTCAACTCGTGGCCTGGTTACAACACAGCACGTTCATCATCGTCCGAACTGCGCACGCTTATTAGGCAGAGAGAACCTCCCGCTCTCTCTCTGTCGTCGTCTTTCGTACGGGTGAATAGCGGCAGATTCGAGATGCGATTTTAGATGTTGTTGTTCTCCGCTCAACTGTCTGAGTGGGGGATCTCGTCCCTTCCTCCTTTAACGGAGTCAAGGACCGCAGCAGCATCGCCGCGGTGTGTTTACGATGCGGTCGAGGGTTTTGGAGGATTCGTGAGGCCCCGCGCGCCACTCCCAGGCCGCAGAATCTTTTGACGCGCCACCGAATGCGGCATCAGGCGTCCCCCCCACAGCATCGGCAATGCCCCGGGGTCACGATTTCGCTTTGATGGTCGACCCGTGCTCCGTGCTAGACATGGGTCCGAGTTCGACGCTGAACTATACGACGCATAAAACAGATGCGACAACCGGTCCAGCGGGGAATGAAATTTAAATAAAACACTTCACGACGTTTCGATCGCAACACAAGTGATTTTTTTATTATTGATTCGTGCCCGATGACGACCCGCCGCTTGTGTCGCGATCAAAACGTCGCGATTTGTTTTATTTAATTTAATTTCTAACAACGTGACTTTACCGAAAGAACCAAAGAGTATGGATTCCTGCAGTCACGAAAGATTCAAATCGAGATCGTTTGATGGTCGAACGTGCTCCGTGCTAGACATGGGTCAGAGTTCGACGCTGAACTATACGATGCATAAAACAGAGTGGAGAATTTGACAGCGGGCCAGTCCTATGGATAGACTAGCCTCACCCCCCCCCCCCCGCCTGCCATAGGAACGTGGAATTTCCACCACTGTGCTCAGGGGCTGTCAAGCGCGAGTTGGGCACCAACGCCTCAAATTGTCACTTGAGCAAGAAATCAACGACTTTTAAAAAGACACAAAAACAAAGATCTCCCGTGTGGCTGTAACAGACTGTAGGGGCAAGTGCTGTTAGCGAGTAGCAGCACCTATGAAGGCCGGCACGGCACACGAGGGGGTGGGTGGCCAGCACCACGCCCGGCCGCCTTTGTCTCCCCAGTGGCGATGTTTATGCACCGCACCAGGTACTCATTTGAGGTGGAGTCGACCTAGGGGAGGCCCAGGACCGGTTCACGTAGTCTTCACTGGCGACCCGAGTTGATTCCAGTGATCAGGAAAGAGCCGGAAATCACTTTGACTCTTTGGTAAATGTCGCGGTGAGAATGGTGCTTTAATTCGCCGGTGACAGAGCCGAAACTATAGAAATTATGTGGTTGAAGGTTCCAAGTCAGATGCTGGCGAGATGTTAACTACCTCGCCTGGTATACAGGTGGTCGTGGGTTCGATCCCGACGCTTGTATATTGGAGTTTTAATGTTCTCTTTCTATCCCCGTGGCTGCATGGACTTGTTGCCGGGTCTTCAGCTTTGTCCCCCTCCGCATTTAGAAACATGCGCTTAAGAGCATTTGGCTGCTGTAGATTTCCACGTAATAATCCACTTCGACTAACTATTCATTCGTGGCCACACAAGCTCATTGGGCCTTATACCGGGTAAAATAAAAATAGAAGATTTAAAAGAAATATTTCGTATCTACTTGTCCTGACCACTTTGTGATCTGCCTTTACGGATGCGCGTTGAAATTATTTGTCACCATACGTATCCGACTAAATCACAAAAAGTAGTTCGGCATTTTTTTGTCGTTTTAGTTTTACGACCCAAATATCAATTACGAAGCGTGATTTTATCAGCTTGCGATAGAATCCATGCTCGGTCAGTTAACGGGGGGGAGGGGGGGTGTGCAAGAAGCAGAGCCGATAAGTCAAAAGCAGGCCTTCCGTCTGAGAGTGCACACAACTTCAGTAGCATTGGTTTCAACGCAAGCTCAACTTGTGGGACCTGGTTCCCACATTCAACGTCTGAACTGCCCAGACGCTTATTTGGCAGCGGACCCGCTCGCTCGCTCGCTCTCCATCTTATTCTTCCTCCGTACGGATTGATAGCAGCAGATTTAAGCTGTAATTTCAGATGTCGTCATCCACTCATTCTAGATTTGAAGCTTTCGCGACTGCAAAGATTCATATTCTTAGGTTTTTTCGGTAAAGTCACGTAGGTCAAAAATTGAAATTAATAAAAGTAAAATAAAAATAAAATAAAAATCACGACGTTTCGGAGGCACACAAGCTTCCGTCTTCAGGTGGAACAGTCACAGCACGACAGCTGTATCAAGTGAGTGCTCTCACTTGATACAGCTGTCGTGATTTAAATTTTATTTTTATTTTACTTTTATTAATTATAATTTTTTCACCTACGTGACTTTACCGAAAAAACCTAAGAATATGAATCCTTGCAGTCACGAATGCTTCAAATCTATAATCTTAGAATTTCTCTTTACTTGATACAGCTATCGTGCTGTGACAGTTCCACCTGAAGACGGAAGCTTGTGTTGCCTCCGAAACGTCGTGATTTTTATTTTATTTTTATTTTACTTTTATTAATTTAAATTTTTTACCTACCTGGTGACTTTACCAAAAAAACCTAAGAATATGTCATCCACTCCATTATCTGTTCAGAAGTGTATCTCGCCCGTTCCTCCTATAAAAGGAGTGAAAGAGAAGCAGCGGCGGCGGCCGAGTGTTTACTCCGCGCAAGTCACCTGAAGATGTCCGGCTGTCGAACGAGCGCCGTGTCGAGAACGTGGCCGTGCATGAACTCGTAGCAGAGGCCGTTGAGGAAGGTGCCAGTAGAGGCTGGGCGCGCAGCCGTAGGCCTGCAGCACCTGCGGCGAGGGGACACGTCACCGCAGCAGCGGCGGCAGCAGCAGAGTCAGCGGCAGAAACAGGGTCGGATCGACTCCCCGGGGTGTCATTTCGCGAGGCGGGGAAAGCTAATCACCGGCAAGCAGGGTGGGTGGGTGGGTGGGCGAGCGGGTAGGCAGGTGGTGGGTGGGTAGGCAGGTGGGTGGGTGGGTGGGCAGGCAGGCAGGTGGGCGGGCAGGTAGGCAGGTAGGTGGTGGGTGGGCAGGTGGGTGGTGGGCAGGTGGGTGGGTGGGCAGGTAGGCAGGTGGGTGGGCAGGCAGGTGGGTGGGTGGGTGGGCAGGTAGGCAGGTGGGTGGGTGGGCAGGTAGGCAGGTGGGTGGGTGGGTGGGCAGGTAGGCAGGTAGCAGGGGGGTGGGTGGGCAGGTAGGCAGGTGGGTGGGTGGGCAGGTGGGTGGGTGGGCAGACAGGTGGGCGGTGGGCAGACAGGTGGGCAGGTAGGCAGGTGGGTGGGTAGGTAGACAGGTGGGCAGGTAGGTGGGTGAGTGGGTGGGCAGGTAGGCGGGTGGGTAGGCAGGTGGGTGGGCAGGTAGGCAGGTGGGTGGGCAGGTAGGCAGGTGGATGGGCGGGTAGGCAGGTGGGTGGGTGGGCAGGTAGGCGGGTGAGTGGGTGGGCAGGTAGGCAGGTGGGTAGGCAGGTGGGTGGGCAGGTAGGCAGGTGGGTGGGTAGGTAGGCAGGTGGGTGGGTACGCAGGTGGTGGGCAGGTAGGGCGGGTGGGTAGGCAGGTGGGTGGCAGGTAGGCAGGTGGGGGGCAGGTAGGCAGGTGGGTGGGCAGGTAGGCAGGTGGATGGGCGGGTAGGCAGGCGGGTGAGTGGGTGGGCAGGTAGGCAGGTGGGTAGGCAGGTGGGTGGCAGGTAGGCAGGTGGGTGGTAGGTAGGGCAGGTGGGTGGGTAGGCAGGTCGGTGGGCAGGTAGGCAGGGGGTGGGCAGGTAGGCAGGTGAGTGGGTGGGCAGGTGGGTGGCAGGTAGACAGGTAGGTAGCAGGTGGGTGGGCAGGTAGGCAGGTAGGTGGGTGGGTAGGTAGACAGGTGGGCAGGTAGGCAGGTAGGTGGGTAGGTAGACAGGTGGGCAGGTAGGCAGGTGGGTGGGTGGCAGGTAGGCAGGTAGGTGGGTGGGTAGGTAGACAGGTGGGCAGGTAGGCAGGTAGGTGGGTAGGTAGACAGGTGGCAGGTGGGCAGGTAGGCAGGTGGGTAGGTGGGTGGGCAGGTAGACAGGGGGCAGGTAGGCAGGTAGGTGGGTGGGGCAGGTAGGTAGGGTGGGTGGGTAGGTAGACAGGTGGGCAGGTGGGCAGGTGGGTGGGTGGGCAGGTGGGCAGGTGGGTGGGCAGGTAGGCAGGTGAGTGGGTGGGCAGGTGGGTGGGCAGGTAGACAGGTAGGCAGGCGTGTGGGTGGCCGGGAGGAGGGAGGGCCCACAGACTGGTGGCAGCAGGCCCCGGCCAACTCACGGCGGCGACATCCCGAGCGCGAAAATCAACGACGCGCAGAGAAGCATGGCAACGACGCAAAAGCCAAACAACGAAGTTAGACGTCTCTCTCTCTCTCTCGGTTCTCCATTTCAAAAATCAGACTAAAAAAATAATAATCCATAACATAGGTTTTTTTTTGGGGTTTGATCGCGTGAATATAAATGCGCCGTTAAAACCGGCCAACACCCGACACGGCCGATTAAGTAAGGTTCGTTACATTTATATTCACGCGATCAAACCCAAAACACCTACGTCACGGCTGATATTTGGTTCACGAAAGCATCCGTGTTAAACAGACTAAAATAATATTATCACCGTTCACGCAAAACGCTTTCACGGACGATGTTAAGGAAAAAATAAAAATCGACCGCTAGGTTGCGGAGGGGGGACAGGTTATAGGGCCACAAAACTATCCACCTGATATAATAGTAGGTTTTTACCCTTTTAAACTGGTACAAAACTGACACCTTTATTCAAGGCATCATGTTTGCAATAACCACAACACAAGTAGTCAAAAAAGCAAACAAAAAGAAGCAACTCTGATAATGATAATAATGTGCACTGTCCTTGAAGTTGATTGGTCCACACCCGAGACGGCTTTCTTTAGAGCCTAGTCCCCATTGGTGTTGGACCAGATGACACCAGAAGGCGTACAACTCAAACACAGTGCAATATCAGAGTATTGGAGAGCTCGGGGTAAGCATTTACACTATGAGATCTCTGTTACCAGTGGCAAAGAGATCTCATAGTGTAGTATCCACCTGATGTCGCGCCCGAAACGTCGCGATTTATTTTATTTTCTAACCATGTGACTTTACCGAAAGAACCAAAGAGTGTGGATTCCTGCAGTCACGAAAGCTTCAAATCGAGATTATCCGGACGAGTTTGTGCGGGCAATTGTCCCTCTGCCACCAACCCGACCCCACGGCCAAACTAATTAAACCGGGGAGAATTTGCACGGCGCCCTCGTGTCGCAATCGCCGAGAGTTTGAACGGCGAGGACCGCTTGCTGCTGCAGCAGCTGCTGTAGCTGCTGCTGCAGCTGCTGCAGCTGCTGCTGCTGTAGCTGCAGCTGCTGCTGCTGTAGCTGCAGCTGCTGCTGCTGCTTCTGCAGCTGCTGCAGCTGCTGCTGCAGCTTCTGCAGCTGCTGCAGCTGCTGCTGCAGCTTCTGCAGCTGCTGCAGCTGCTGCTGCTGCTGCAGCTGCTGCTGCTGCAGCTGCTGCAGCAGCTGCTGCTGCAGCTGCTGCTGCTGCAGCTGCTGCTGCTGCAGCTGCTGCTGCTGCAGCAGCTGCTGCTTTAGCTGCAGCTGCTTTAGCTGCAGCTGCTGCTGCTTTAGCTGCTGCTGCTGCTGCCCTTTCGAATGTCGATCCAAGAAAAAAAACGCAACAACTCCCAGCCCCTAAACCCGTTGCACGACACCTTTTCGCAGCGTCCGCTCAGGAACCTCTCCCATTGGGCTGCTCAGCCGTTGCTTCGAGTTACTAAAAAAAAGAAAGAACCAAGCATCTTCTTGGTTCTTTCGGTAAAAGTCACGTAGAAGGGAAATAATAAAATAATAAAAAAACATAATAAAATTTCGATTTAAAGCTTTTGTGACTGCAGATATTCATCTTCTTGGTTCTTTCGGTAAAGTCACGTAGAAGGGAAATAATAAAAGAATACAAATAAAACATAATAAAATACAATTCTCACGACGTTTCGGCCACAACGCAAGCAGCCGTCCTCAGGTGAAGAACAAGTCTGTCGGAAAGACAACGTCGTGAGAATTATTTTGTTATGTTGAATTTTTATTCTTTTATTATTTCCCTTCTACGTGACTTTACCGAAAGAAGTAGTACCTAGTTTATCCACACCCGAGTTGGACGGGATGATGGGCCGAAGTCAATCTCCCAACCGGGCGTTGAACGCATGACCGGCGGGGGCTTGCTAGCGCTGTGCATTCTTCTCAACTTATTTAAAAACTTTATTAAAACCACGCGTGCCACGCTCACAGCTTGAGCACATTCTAAAACCCCGGTGTTCTTCGTTGCAAGGTCCCCGCAAGTGGCCTTTAGTGCAGCCCCCCCCCCCCCGACAGTAAACAAAGAGTGAAAGACACCACCCCCATCATCATCATCATTGGTGCTGCTGGTCACAAACCGATGTCGTCTTATCGGTGGAAGTGGGGGCCTAGCCCCCCTCTCCCTCGGAATATGAGTAAAGAACCAACCACCGTTCTGCACGGACTGCCAGCGCGCAACACGCAAAGAAAATGCATAAATTATCAGAGTATTGTTTTTTGTTGGCATTGACTGCAAGTATTGTGGTCAATGTAAGCATGAATCCTTGAAAAAGGTGTCAGTTTTGTTGCCAGAAAAAAGAAGAAAAAACCCCTATGAGTATATGTTGGTACTGGCAAAGGAGGTCCCATGATGTAGCTGCTCACCCCGAGCTCTCGTTACTCTGATGGTGCGTTGTCTTGAGCTGTGCGCCTTTTGGCGTCAACTGGTCGAACACCATATGAGACTAGGCTCTAAAGAAAGATGTCTCTGGTGTGGACCAATCAGTTTCAAAGACAATGCATCAATTATCAGAGTATAGTTTTTGTTTGTATTTGACTGCAAGTATTGTGGTTAATGTAAGCATGAATCCTTGAAAAAGGTGTCAGTTTTGTTGCCAGAAAAAAGGGGAAAAACCCTATCAGTATATTTTGGTACTGGCAAAGGAGATCCCATGATGTAGCTGCTCACCCCGAGCTCTCGTTACTCTGGTGTGACGGTTCCTCCTGAAGACGGAAGCTTGTGTTGCCTCCGAAACGTCGTGATTTTTTATTTTATTTTACTTTTATTAATTTAAATTTTTTACCTACCTGGTGACTTTACCGAAAAAACCTAAGAATATGAATCCTTGCAGTCACGAAAGCTTCAACCCTATTAGTATATTTTGGTACTGGCAAAGGAGGTCCCATGATGAAACATTCCCATTTTGTATTTCTGGAGTGGAGGTGCAGTGGCGGTGGTGGCGGCGGTGGCGGCGGTGGTGGCGGTGGCGGCGGTGGCAGTAGTGGTGGCAGTGGTTGCGGCGGTGGTGGCGGCGGCGGTGGCGGCGGTGGCAGTAGTGGTGGCAGTGGTGGCGGCGGTGGTGGCGGCGGTGGTGGCGGTGGTGGCGGTGGTGGCGGTGGTGGCGGTGGTGGCAGCAGTGGTGGCGGTGGTGGCGGTGGTGGCAGTGGTGGCAGTGGTGGCGGTGGCGGCAGTGGTGGCAGTGGCAGTGGTGGCGGTGGTGGCAGTGGTGGTGGCAGTGGTGGTGGTGGCGATGGTGGTGCGGCGGCAGTGGTGGTGGCAGTGGTGGTGGCAGTGGTGGTGGCGGTGGTGGCGGTGGCGGCAGTGGTGGCAGTGGTGGCAGTGGTGGCGGTGGCAGTGGCAGTGGTGGTGGCAGTGGTGGCGGTGGCGATGGTGGTGGCGGCGGTGGCCACGCCTGGCGGCGAGGGGGGGGGCGTCTCTCACTTGAAAGCTCTTCAGCTCGTTGTCCCTGTCGACAAACAGCTCGGTCATGTTGCCGTACACGCGGATCAGCACCACGTCCTCCCGGCTGTCCCCTCGCGAGCAGCCCACCAGCTTGTTCGTGATGCCATCCGTGAACAGCTGCAGGCACGCGCACGCACACGCCACCACCCCCCCGCGTCAGCCAACGTCGCTCCCCACCCCTCCTCCCCCCCCTTCTTCGCCGGCGAAGAGAGCCATCGTAACCGCCCCCCCACTGAGCAGCCCCCCACAGCGACGGCTTAAGAGATGTGGGAGGTGGGGGGGGGTGCGGCGAGAAGCTTGCGCGTTTGAAGCGTGCGTGAAATTACGCGAGGCAGGCGATTCTTTTTCGTTCCCCACCCTCCCCCCCCACACAACCAGCCCCCCCACTGTATAACGACAAGAAATTCGAACTGGAATCATTTGTGCGTTCGCGCCGTGAGGCTGGGGGTTGCCCCCGTCCGCGTGGCACGGAACCCGAACCTGCAGCAGCGGTCAGTGGCATCGTTGACGATTGCTACGATTGTGGGCGGGCGTGCGCACAATACCCAATTAGGGGGCCCCCCCTACTCCGCGCCCCCCCGAGATTTTGAAGAACGTCCGGTAACAACGGCGAAGCGTAGGATGTTACAGGTTAGCATGCCCCGCAGTAATACAACCGGCGGTGGGGGGGGGGGGCGGGGTGTCTCATTTTGTACTGGAGCAACCATGTCGTTTATTTATATTCATGCCTTGCACCCAGAGGACGACGATTCGTTCGCCCGCCCCCCCCCCTTTCAGATTAGCGTAAACCACGTCGAAGCGTTGGGGGTGTGAGATGCGGAGGGAGAGGTCGTGCGAGATGCTGTAGATGTGTGGTTTCGGAAGGCGCGCCGGGCACACGGACAACGCACACACAGAGCATACTGACACACCGCACGCACGCACACACACCTAAGCATACCGAAACACCGCACACACACACACACACACTGCACACACACACACCAACACACAGAGCATACCGACACACCGCACACACACACCGCACGCACGCCGCACACCCAGAGCAAACAGACACACCGCACACACGCACACGCACACACACACACCGCACACACACCTAAGCATACCGAAACACCGCACGCACACACACACACTGCACACACACACACACTGCACACACACACACAGAGCATACCGACGCCCCACACGCACGCACACCGCACGCACACCGCACGCACACACACCGCACACCCAGAGCAAACAGACACACCGCACACACAGAGCATTGATTCCTTACCCGTACCCGGCCGCACCAGGGTCGCAAACGGCTACCCGTACCCGTACCCGGCCGGGTACGGGTAGCCGGGTACCGGGTTGCGACCTCTGCTATGAGGAGGCCGGGTGGGGTTGGGAATTCCCTCCCCCCCCATCGTCACATTGCCACTTGGTAACCTCCGGGGAGGTGTGAGGTGTGTGGGGTGTGGGGGAGATGAAGATGGATCGGAGTGTGCAAAGGCCGATCCGGAAAAGAAGAGAACGCAGAGGGGAGAGGGACAACTTGCGGAAACGCGATCCGTGAATGGCCTCCAACCCAGCAGCTTAAATATACGCTGCCAAGCCTGGTGGTGGTTTCATTCAGACGCTGTCTTCCCGACAGACCTGTTCTTCACCTGAGGACGGCTGCTTGCGTTGCGGCCGAAACGTCGTGAGAATTATTTTATCATGTTTTATTTTTATCATTTTATTATTTCCCTTCTACGTGACGACTTTACCGAAAGAACCAAGAAGATGTCCAAACACGTCACAGCGCCAGCGCCCCCACCCCCCGCCAATCCCCCACCTTGCCGGAGCCGTAAAAGTGGTCATGGAAAGAAGAGAAGGGGGCAGCCAACGCCTCGTGGTTGTAAATCAATAACATGGGCAGTGGAGTGGCAGCACAGCGGCGGTGGTGGCGACGCGGATAGCAGCAATTAGGGCCCTGGGTTTGATTCTCAATCCTAGGGAACTTTTCTGTGTTTAGTTATGGAGAGTGTGTGCGTGAGCGAGTGGAGTTTGTGTGATCTCCCCCTGTTCTACAGAGTGAGTGGAGTTTGTATGATCTCCCCCTGTTCTACAGAGTGAGTGAGTGGAGTTTGTGTGACCTCCCCCTGTTCTAGAGAGTGAGTGAGTGGAGTTTGTGTGATCTCCCCCTGTTCTAGAGAGTGAGTGAGTGGAGTTTGTGTGATCTCCCCCTGTTCTACAGAGTGAGTGAGTGGAGTTTGTGTGATCTCCCCCTGTTATACAGAGTGAGTCAGTGGAGTTTGTGTGATCTCCCCCTGTTCTACAGAGTGAGTGAGTGGAGTTTGTGTGATCTCCCCCTGTTCTAGAGAGTGAGTGAGTGGAGTTTGTGTGATCTCCCCCTGTTCTACAGAGTGAGTGAGTGGAGTTTGTGTGATCTCCCCCTGTTCTACAGAGTGAGTGAGTGGAGTTTGTGTGATCTCCCCCTGTTCTAGAGAGTGAGTGAGTGGAGTTTGTGTGATCTCCCCCTGTTCTACAGAGTGAGTGAGTGGAGTTTGTGTGATCTCCCCCTGTTCTACAGAGTGAGTGAGTGGAGTTTGTGTGATCTCCCCCTGTTCTAGAGAGTGAGTGAGTGGAGTTTGTGTGATCTCCCCCTGTTCTACAGAGTGAGTGAGTGGAGTTTGTGTGATCTCCCCCTGTTCTACAGAGTGAGCGAGTGGAGTTTGTGTGATCTCCCCTGTTCTACAGAGTGAGTAGAGTGGAGTTTGTGTGATCTCCCCCTGTTCTACAGAGTGAGTGAGTGGAGTTTGTGTGATCTCCCCCTGTTCTACAGAGTGAGCGAGTGGAGTTTGTGTGATCTCCCCCTGTTCTACAGAGTGAGTGGAGTTTGTATGATCTCCCCCTGTTCTACAGAGTGAGTAGAGTTTGTGTGTTCTCCCCCTGTTCTACAGAGAGAGTGGAGTTTGTGTGATCTCCCCCTGTTCTACAGAGTGAGTGGAGTTTGTGTGATCTCCCCCTGTTCTACAGAGAGAGTGGAGTTTGTGTGTTCTCCCCCTGTTCTACAGAGTGAGTGGAGTTTGTGTGATCTCCCCCTGTTCTACAGAGAGAGTGGAGTTTGTGTGATCTCCCCCTGTTCTACAGAGAGAGTGGAGTTTGTGTGATCTCCCCTGTTCTACAGAGTGAGTGGAGTTTGTGTGTTCTCCCCCTGTTCTACAGAGTGAGTGGAGTTTGTGTGATCTCCCCCTGTTCTACAGAGAGAGTGGAGTTTGTGTGATCTCCCCCTGTTCTACAGAGAGAGTGGAGTTTGTGTGATCTCCCCCTGTTCTACAGAGTGAGTGGAGTTTGTGTGATCTCCCCCTGTTCTACAGAGAGAGTGGAGTTTGTGTGATCTCCCCCTGTTCTACAGAGCGAGTGGAGTTTGTGTGATCTCCCCCTGTTCTACAGAGTGAGTGGAGTTTGTGTGATGTCCCCCTGTTCTACAGAGTGAGTGGAGTTGTGTGTTCTCCCCCTGTTCTACAGAGAGAGTGGAGTTTGTGTGATCTCCCGCTGTTCTACAGAGTGAGTGGAGTTTGTGTGATCTCCCGCTGTTCTACAGAGTGAGTGGAGTTTGTGTGATCTCCCCCTGTTCTACAGAGTGAGTGGAGTTTGTGTGTTCTCCCCCTGTTCTACAGAGAGAGTGGAGTTTGTGTGTTCTCCCCCTGTTCTACAGAGAGAGTGGAGTTTGTGTGATCTCCCCCTGTTCTACAGAGCGAGTGGAGTTTGTGTGTTCTCCCCCTGTTCTACAGAGAGAGTGGAGTTTGTGTGATCTCCCCCTGTTCTACAGAGTGAGTGGAGTTTGTGTGTTCTCCCCCTGTTCTACAGAGAGAGTGGAGTTTGTGTGATCTCCCCCTGTTCTACAGAGAGAGTGGAGTTTGTGTGATCTCCCCCTGTTCTACAGAGCGAGTGGAGTTTGTGTGATCTCCCCCTGTTCTACAGAGTGAGTGGAGTTTGTGTGTTCTCCCCCTGTTCTACAGAAAGAGTGGAGTTTGTGTGATCTCCCCCTGTTCTACAGAGCGAGTGGAGTTTGTGTGATCTCCCCCTGTTCTACAGAGAGAGTGGAGTTTGTGTGATCTCCCCCTGTTCTACAGAGTGAGTGGAGTTTGTGTGATCTCCCCCTGTTCTACAGAGCGAGTGGAGTTTGTGTGATCTCCCCCTGTTCTACAGAGAGAGTGGAGTCTGTGTGATCTTCCCCTGTTCCACAGAGCGAGTGGAGTTTGTATGATGTCCCCCTGTTCTACAGAGTGAGCGAGTGGAGTTTGTGTGTTCTCCCCCTGTTCTACAGAGTGAGTGGAGTTTGTGTGATCTCCCCCTGTTCTACAGAGAGAGTGGAGTCTGTGTGATCTCCCCTGTTCTACAAAGTGAGTGGAGTTTGTGTGATCTTCCCCTGTTCTACAGAGCGAGTGGAGTTTGTGTGATGTCCCCCTGTTCTACAGAGTGAGTGAGTGGAGTTTGTGTGATCTCCCCCTGTTCTACAAAGTGAGTGGAGTTTGTGTGATCTCACCCTGTTCTACAGAGTGAGTGGAGTTTGTGTGATCTCCCCTGTTCTACAGAGAGAGTGGAGTCTGTGTGATCTCCCCTGTTCTACAGAGAGAGTGGAGTCTGTGTGATTTTCCCCTGTTCCACAGAGCGAGTGGAGTTTGTGTGATCTCCCCCTGTTCTACAGAGTGAGTGAGTGGAGTTTGTGTGATCTCCCCCTGTTCTACAGAGTGAGTGGAGTTTGTGTGATCTCCCCCTCTTCTACAGAGTGAGTGAGTGGAGTTTGTGTGATCTCCCCCTGTTCTACAAAGTGAGTGGAGTTTGTATGATCTCCCCCTGTTCTACAGAGTGAGTGGAGTTTGTTTTGGTGATGATCTCCCCCTGTTCTACAGAGTGAGTGGAGTTTGTGTGATCTCCCCCTGTTCTAAAGAATGAGTGGAGTTTGTGTGATCTCCCCCTGTTCTACAGAGTGAGTGGAGTTTGTATGATCTCCCCCCTGTTCTACAGAGTGAGTGAGTGGAGTTTGTGTGATCTCCCCCTGTTCTACAGAGTGAGAGTGAGTGGAGTTTGTGTGATCTCCCCCTGTTCTACAGAGTGAGTGGAGTTTGTATGATCTCCCCCTGTTCTACAAAGTGAGTGGAGTTTGTATGATCTCCCCCTGTTCTACAGAGTGAGTGGAGTTTGTGTGATCTCCCCCTGTTCTAAAGAATGAGTGGAGTTTGTGTGATCTCCCCCTGTTCTACAGAGTGAGTGGAGTTTGTGTGATCTCCCCCTGTTCTACAGATTGAGTGAGTGGAGTTTGAATGATCTCCCCCTGTTCTACAGATTGAGTGAGTGGAGTTTGTGTGATCTCCCCTGTTCTACAGATTGAGTGAGTGGAGTTTGAATGATCTCCCCCTGTTCTACAGAGTGAGTGAGTGGAGTTTGTGTGATCTCCCCCTGTTCTACAGAGTGAGTGAGTGGAGTTTGTGTGATCTCCCCCTGTTCTACAGAGTGAGTGGAGTTTGTGTGATCTCCCCCTGTTCTACAGAGTGAGTGAGTGGAGTTTGTGTGATCTCCCCCTGTTCTACAGAGTGAGTGAAGTTTGTGTGATCTCCCCCTGTTCTACAGAGTGAGTGGAGTTTGTGTGATCTCCCCCTGTTCTACAGAGCGAGTGGAGTTTGTGTGATCTCCCCCTGTTCTACAGAGTGAGTGGAGTTTGTGTGATCTCCCCCTGTTCTACAGAGTGAGTGTAGTTTGTATGATCTCCCCTTGTTCTACAGAGTGAGTGAGTGGAGTCTGTATGATCTCCCCCTGTTCTACGGAGTGAGTGGAGTTTGTGTGATCTCCCCCTGTTCTACAGAGTGAGTGGAGTTTGTGTGATCTCCCCCTGTGCTACAGAGTGAGTGAGTGGAGTTTGTATGATCTCCCCCTGTTCAGTAGAGTGAGTGGAGTTGTATGATATCCTCCTGTTCAGTAAAGTGTGCTTGAGTGAGTGGAGTTTGTATGATCTCCCCCTGTGCTACAGAGTGAGTGGAGTTTGTGTTTCTACCCCTGTTCTGCGATTGGTCTCCGCCAGGTTTTATGGTTTCGTCCCACAGATTAGAAACACACACACACCGTGCACACACACACCACACACACCACACATACACCACGCCGTGCACACACACACCACACACACACACCGTGCACACACACACACCGTGCACACACACACCACACACACACCACACACACACCGTGCACACACACACCACACATACACCACGCACACACACACCACACATACACCACGCACACACACACACACCGCGCACACCATTTTAACCGAGCCAAACATCCCAACGCCGCGATATTACCTGCAAATTATTCTACTCGGTTCACACGGCAGCGGCAGCTCTCTTCCGAGCGACCCGGTGGAATAATGTCATCGAATTATAATAAGAGATGGGGGGGGGGGGGGGTCCGTGTCCACCCCCCCCCCCCCCCGGTCTCATGCGCTAGGTTATTTTTTTTTGCTCGCTAATCCGTTAAAAATGTTGTGGACTCCCCACCCCCCCTCCCGACACGCATGACCATCGGGCAAAGTTGGCCGTGGTTACAGGGGGGCGGCAATTGGGAGCCCGGGGAAGCGGAGAGCTTCGCGATGCGAACTTTCCACACACAAAGATAAAGATCCCGCATGTAGCCTTAACAGACTGTAGGGGCAAGTGCTGTTAGCGAGCACCTATGAAGGCCGTGGAACGGCACACGAGGGGGTGGGTGGCCAGCACCACGCCCGACCGCCTTTGTCTCCCTAGCGGCGATGTTTACACACCGCACCAGGTACTCATTTGAGGCTGAGTCGACCTAGGGGAGGCCCGGGACCGGTTCAGATAATCGTCACTGGTGTTGGCCGTGAGCGGGAATCGAACCTGGGTCGCCGGGTTCATAGCGCAGCGTAGCGCTAACCGCTGCACTACCGCTCCCCACAACAAAGATAAAGACATACACGCACGCACACACACACACACACGCACGCACGCACAGCAGTTCCCGCACACACGACGTACAGACATCTAATACACGCACACCACACACACGCATCGCACACTGCTTGTACCGCGCACGCACATACAACACGCAGACACCACACGCACACCCCTGCATGCACACGCACGCCTTTCACACGCAATGCGCACTCCTTGCACCGCACATGCACGCACGCACATACGACACGCAGACACCACACGCACACACACGCACACACACGCACGCACACACACACACGCTCGCTCCGCAAGCAAAAAGTGTGACGCCGCGGACGTTGCAGTTTCCCCCGGAGGTCAACAGGCAGAGCGCCGTTTGCGTGGAGCAGCACCTGAGCGGGGTCTGTCCGCACACGAGGGGGAGGGGGTGGGTGACCAACACCACGCCCGGCCTCCATAACCTTTTTACACGCGCGCACACACACACACAAAAACACAACATGCGCACGCACACACGCACACACACAGGCAGGCAACACACACGGGGGGTGCAGGCAGAAATGTTTCCGCGACGATTTTTGCCGAGCGCGTCAACCGTCGGGCTGAAAGAACGAGAGAGAAATAGAGAGAGAATTTGCGTGTCATCCTTGCGCAGGGGCCATGCTAATCTTCTCTGTATCGTTCCAATTTTAGTATATGTACTGCCGGAGCAAGAGAGAGAGAGAGAAAGAGAGAGAGAGGCTACCATCAAAGGTTTGTACACGAAGCCATACAAATATACAAACACAGACATAATTTCAACCGTGATGATGGTTACAAACTGAGTAATCATTGGAAAGATGTGAAAAAAAATATTTAACTACACTTATTTGGACCATCTTATTTGACAGACAACTATTACAGGTTATTGTTAGACAGCCAGTTTTGTTTTACCATGTTTAGTTGTTTTCTCTTTTCACACTATTGTTATGTAGGCCAGGTTGAGTCACAAACCGTACCTCTCCATAACAAAGGCTCACCCTCTTAAGCCTCGCTTTATCATATCAATAAAAAGTGTGCCGTACTTGGCCCTTCCCCCTCTCCAACCATTATATATACGGAGTGGTAGCTCTTGCAATCTCTCATTTACTTGATAAAGCTGTCGTGGCTGTGACGGTTCCACCTGAAGACGGAAGCTTGTGTTGCCTCCGAAACGTCGTGATTTTTATTTTATTTTACTTTTATTAATTTTAATGTTTTACCTACCTGGTGACTTTACCGAAAAAACCTAAGAATAAGAGAGAGGGAGCTTCATGTGGTTCAGTTGACGGTAACGTCTCTGCGGCTGGGCAATTGTAGCGCGCCTCCGATTGGCGTGTACGGCACGAAAGAAGTTCACCGTACGTGCGTGTGCAATACCAGTTCCCACGCCGGCAGGGGAGACACGCGTGTGGCTGCTCGCAGACACGGCGCGTTCAGGGATGCTCCGTGCGTACACACACACACACCACGCGCGCGCTCAGGGGGCGTGTGCGAGGTCTTGTTCTACGCGCGCGCCGATCCCAAATCGATGTTTGCGCGCGGTCTGCGCTCCTTGCGCCGAAGGCCTCTAGGTCCGTGGCTTTGGACTCCCGAAACACAACATTTGGTAGAAGACCAGAATACGTTTTTTGGGTCAGATCGCGTAAATATATAAATGTGTCGTCAAAACCCACCTAGATACGACACAGCCAATTTAGTAAGGTCTGTCGCGTGAAACAGAACGTGGCCAATTCGTTACTTGTACGGCACAACGGTTGTGTGTCGGAGAGCAAAGCTAACAACATTTGCAAGTAGAGTACAACGTTTTCGCCCGTAATTGCAACTGGCTTCAAATCGGGCGGCAGACAGGTGTGGAGAAATCACTCTGTTTCGGTCCTTAAATTACAGGTGCAGATGTGCGGACATCCAACCCAAAAACAACCTGTATCATTGATGACAGTGGTCGCGAAAGCATTACGTGTTTAAAAAGGGCAGAGCAGTTCACCAGCAAAATTGAATCAAGGGAGCCTGGCGAGACTACGAACAGCGAAACCCAGTGCCAGAGTTGGACTCGCATTGAACCGTTGCCGCCGGAGAATATTCAGGGCACGTGGCCCAATGAGATGTGCATATTTGTAAAAAAAAAATAAAAAAAATTTTTACGTGGGGAGGGAGAAATTTGGAGGCGGCGGCGTACGGCCCCTCGCTTGCTTGCGAATCAAAACCGAGGTTGGAGATGACGAGACCAGCGGTGGGAACGCAGACCCCTGGCGAAGCGGAGGAGTAGGAGAAGAACGGTGGGGGAGCGGGGAAGAAGTCCGCAAGGCGTTGAGGGCGTACAGTAGACGTATTCGCGTGAGCGTGCGGGGCAAAACTCGGGGGTGGTGCAAGAAAAAAAAGAACGCACCAGGAAACATGGCCACCTTCTCATCTCTGGCATTTAAAAAATTGACGTTTTCTTTTACACATTTGTAAGACGACGAAAAACGAACTGCACGCGCGAGCGAGCGAACAAGCGAAAGCCGGAAACGCACTGGGGACCGGGTGGACGTTTTCACAGGAGAAATGCAGAATTTAAATAACACTCGGCCACCACGTCAGACGGCGAAACTTACCCGCCCCTCCCCACCACAGACCCCTCTCTCACCACACACGTAGGGATTTCTCCGTCAATAACAGGATTCGTCAGATTTATTTTTTTCTCTCTCTTTTGGGGGCATGGTGGTGGTGGCCCACGCAACGATACGGAGGTCGAACATCTGTGTCACCACCCGAATTAATTTAAATCATCTTCTTGGTTCTTTCGGTGAAGTCACGTAGAATGGAAATAATAAAATAATACAAATTAAAACACAATAAAATACAATTCTCACGACGTTTCGGCCACAACGCAAGCAGCCGTCCTCAGGTGAAGAACAGGTCTGTCGATAAGACAGCGTCTGAAAGAACAGGTTTGTCTTCCCGACAGACCTGTTCTTCACACGAGGACGGCTGCTTGCGTTGTGGCCGAAACGTCGTGAGAATTATTTTATGATGTTTTATTTTTATTATTTTATTTCCCTTCAACGTGACTTTAGCGAAAGAACCAAGAAGATGAATCCCTGCAGTCACGAAAGCTTTAAATCGAAAATGAATTTAAATCGTTACGCGGCACGCGATCGTCGCGATGACGGCTCGTCCTTAACGTTTAGAAGCGCAATACAAGGACTCCTCTCCACTTACGGACGTTCGACTTACGGACTTTCAGAGATACGAACAAACCTGGGCCATGTGGTCCAGTTGCCTGTTCGGACCGAGAGGCGCAAGTTCAACCGCCGTGCAACAGATGGCGGCGGTGGCATCTACATCTGCAGAACGTGAAGAACCAGTGGCATCTACAAGAACCAGTGGCATCTACATCTGCAGAACGTGAAGAACCAGTGGCATCTACAAGAACCAGTAGCATCTACATCTGCAGAACGTGAAGAACCAGTGGCATCTACATCTGCAGAACATGAAGAACTAGTGGCATCTACAAAACATGAAGAATCAGTGGCATCTACATCTACAGAACGTGAAGAACCATTGACATCTACAGAACATGAAGAACCAGCGACATCTACATCTACAGAACGTGAAGAACCAGTGGCATCTACATCTACAGAACGTGAAGAACCAGTGGCATCTACATCTGCAGAACGTGAAGAGCCAGTGGCATCTACATCTGCAGAACGTGAAGAACCAGTGGCATCTACATCTACAGAACGTGAAGAACCAGTGGCATCTACATCTGCAGAACGTGAAGAACCAGTGGCATCTACAAGAACCAGTGGCATCTACATCTGCAGAAGACGCAGCAAACCAGTGGCATCTACATCTACAGAACGTGAAGAGCCAGTAGCATCTACATCTGCAGAAGACGAAGAGAACCAGTGGCATCTACATCTGCAGAACGTGAAGAACCAGTGGCATCTACATCTGCAGAACATGAAGAACCAGTGGCATCTACATCTGCAGAACATGAAGAACCTGTGGCATCTACATCTGCAAAACATGAAGAACCAGTGGCATCTACATCTGCAGTACGTGAAAAACCAGTGGCATCTACATCTGCAGAACGTGAAGAACCAGTGGCATCTACATCTGCAGAACGTGAAGAACCAGTGGCATCTACATCTGCAGAACATGAAGAATCAGTGGTATCTACATCTGTAGAACATGAAGAACCAGTGGCATCTACATCTGCAGAACATGAAGAATCAGTGGTATCTACATCTGCAGTACGTGAAGAACCAGTGGCATCTACATTTGCAGAACGTGAAGAACCAGTGGCATCTACATTTGCAGAACGTGAAGAACCAGTGGCATCTACATCTGTAGAACATGAAGAACCAGTGGCATCTACATCTGCAGAACGTGAAGAACCAGTGGCATCTACATCTGCAGAACGTGAAGAACCAGTGGCATCTACATCTGCAGAACATGAAGAACCAGTGGCATCTACATCTGTAGAACATGAAGAACCAGTGGCATCTACATCTGCAGAACATGAAGAATCAGTGGTATCTACATCTGCAGTACGTGAAGAACCAGTGGCATCTACATTTGCACAACATGAAGAACCAGTGGCATCTACATCTGTAGAACATGAAGAACCAGTGGCATCTACATCTGCAGAACGTGAAGAACCAGTGGCATCTACATCTGCAGACCGTGAAGAACCAGTGGCATCTACATCTGCAGAAGACGCAGATAACCAGTGGCATCTACATATGCAGTACGTGAAGAACCAGTGGCATCTACATCTGCAGTACGTGAAGAACCAGTGGCATCTACATCTGCAGTACGTGAAGAACCAGTGGCATCAACATCTGCAGTATGTGAAGAACCAGTGGCATCTACATATGCAGTACGTGAAGAACCAGTGGCATCTACATCTGCAGTATATAAAGAACCAGTGGCATCTACATCTGCAGTATATAAAGAACCAGTGGCATCTACATCTGCAGTACGTGAAGAACCAGTGGCATTTACATCTGCAGTACGTGAAGAACCAGTGACATCTACATCTGCAGTACGTGAAGAACCAGTGACATCTACATCTGCAGTACGTGAAGAACCAGTGGCATCTACATCTGCAGAACGTAAAGAACCAGTGGCATCTACATCTGCAGTACGTGAAGAACCAGTGGGCATCTACATCTGCAGAACATGAAGAACCAGTAGCATCTACATCTACAGAACGTGAAGAACCAGTGGCATCTACATCTGCAAAACGTGAAAAACCAGTGGCATCTACATTTACAGAACGTAAAGAACCAGTGGGATCTACATCTACAGAATGTGAAGAACCAGTGGCATCTACATCTGCAGTACGTGAAGATCCAATGGCATCTACATCTGCAGTACGTGAAGAACCAATGGCATCTACATCTTCAGTACGTGAAGAACCAATGGCATCTACATCTGCAGAACATGAAGAACCAGTGGGATCTACATCTACAGAACGTGAAGGACCAGTAGCATCTACATCTACAGAACGTGAAGAACCAGTAGCATCTACATAACGTGAAGAACCAGTGGCATCTACATCTGCAAAACGTGAAGAACCAGTGGCATCTACATCCGCAGAACGTAAAGAACCAGTGGGATCTACATCTACAGAATGTGAAGAACCAGTGGCATCTACATCTGCAGAAGACACAGAGAACCAGTGGCATCTACATCTGCAGAACGTGAAAAACCAGTGGCATCTACATCTGCAAAACGTGAAGAACCAGTGGCATCTACATCTGCAAAACGTAAAGAACCAGTGGCATCTACATCTGCAAAACGTGAAGAACCAGTGACATCTACATCTGCAGAACATGAAGAACCAGTGACATCTACATCTGCAGTACATGAAGAACCAGTAGCATCTACATCTACAGAACGTGAAGAACCAGTAGCATATACATCTGCAGAACCTGAAGAACCAGTGGCATCTACATCTGCAGACCGTGAAGAACCAGTGGCATCTACATCTTCAGAAGACGCAGGTAACCAGTGGCATCTACATATGCAGAACATGAAGAACCAGTGGCATCTACATCTGCAGTACGTGAAGAACCAGTGGCATCTACATCTGCAGTACGTGAAGAACCAGTGGCATCAACATCTGCAGTATGTGAAGAACCAGTGGCATCTACATATGCAGTACGTGAAGAACCAGTGGCATCTACATATGCAGTACGTGAAGAACCAGTGGCATCTACATCTGCAGTATGTGAAGAACCAGTGGCATCTACATCTGCAGTATGTGAAGAACCAGTGGCATCTACATCTGCAGTATATAAAGAACCAGTGGCATCTACATCTGCAGTACGTGAAGAACCAGTGGCATCTACATCTGCAGTACGTGAAGAACCAGTGGCATCTACATCTGCAGTACGTGAAGAACCAGTGACATCTACATCTGCAGTACGTGAAGAACCAGTGACATCTACATCTGCAGTACGTGAAGAACCAGTGGCATCTACATCTGCAGAACGTAAAGAACCAGTGGCATCTACATCTGCAGTACGTGAAGAACCAGTGGGCATCTACATCTGCAGAACATGAAGAACCAGTAGCATCTACATCTACAGAACGTGAAGAACCAGTGGCATCTACATCTGCAGTACGTGAAGATCCAATGGCATCTACATCTGCAGTACGTGAAGAACCAATGGCATCTACATCTTCAGTACGTGAAGAACCAATGGCATCTACATCTGCAGAACATGAAGAACCAGTGGGATCTACATCTACAGAACGTGAAGGACCAGTAGCATCTACATCTACAGAACGTGAAGAACCAGTAGCATCTACATAACGTGAAGAACCAGTGGCATCTACATCTGCAAAACGTGAAGAACCAGTGGCATCTACATCCGCAGAACGTAAAGAACCAGTGGGATCTACATCTACAGAATGTGAAGAACCAGTGGCATCTACATCTGCAGAAGACACAGAGAACCAGTGGCATCTACATCTGCAGAACGTGAAAAACCAGTGGCATCTACATCTGCAAAACGTGAAGAACCAGTGGCATCTACATCTGCAAAACGTAAAGAACCAGTGGCATCTACATCTGCAAAACGTGAAGAACCAGTGGCATCTACATCTGCAGAACATGAAGAACCAGTGGCATCTACATCTGCAGTACATGAAGAACCAGTAGCATCTACATCTACAGAACGTGAAGAACCAGTAGCATATACATCTGCAGAACCTGAAGAACCAGTGGCATCTACATCTGCAGACCGTGAAGAACCAGTGGCATCTACATCTTCAGAAGACGCAGGTAACCAGTGGCATCTACATATGCAGAACATGAAGAACCAGTGGCATCTACATATGCAGAACATGAAGAACCAGTGGCATCTACATCTGCAGTACGTGAAGAACTAGTGGCATCTACATCTGCAGTACGTGAAGAACCAGTGGCATCTACATCTGCAGAACGTGAAGAACCAGTGGCATCTACATCTGTAGAACCTGAAGAACCAGTGGCATCTACATCTGCAGGAGATTATACAACTGTTAAAGCGATTCCCCGTGTTTAGTGTACACACGTGGTACAACATGTTTGGAATCGACAGGAGTAAAGGTCGACTTGCGAACAAAATAGACTTGGGGGAGAGACCTGTGGGACCCGAGTCGTTCAGAAGTAGGAGTTCCGGTAATTTCTCACGACCGAATAATAAGGCGTCGGATTAAGCCCCAAGTTTTTCTTTTTTGCGCGCTTGAAACTACGCCAAGTGCGTGTTCAGGAAGTCAGAATAAAATCTGGGGAAGTAAAAAAAAAGCACGTGCGCACACACACACATTTCTGGCCAAAATTGCTAGGACGTCAGTGCGCGTGCGCGCCCGCGAAAAAAAAAAAAACCCCCACCACACCGTTAACAATGCCCGCGTCTGTGCCATCGCGAGGCTGCGGTGTTGTAACAACAATGGCCATTGTGAAACGTCACAGGTCACAACAAAGTGCGGTGCTGGGGGGTCGTTTGGGGTGGCAAGGAACGCATCGCCGTAATTCGCGGTGCAACGGGTGATCACCCGCGCCCGCCCTCCCGCCCGCCTCTTTATCGTGCAAGGCTCTTACAAAAGGGATGCGTCACACAGGTTAGCTGGTGGAGGGGGTGGGAAGCTGCTATGAGTAATGCAAGCTGGATCGAGTATTTTGCGGGCTTCGTTTGTATCTAGTTATCCCGCGAAATTTGGGACGCGGCCGACAACAAAAGCGGCATAGACTTGAGCTTCGAAAAAAGGTGGTGACGAAGACGACGTTAATCATCAATCCCTCCGACAGAGAGAGAGAGGGAGAGAGGTAAAATGGCGAGCACTGTACGGTCACACACGCCGCCGTGAAGCGTTAAAAACCAGGGCAGTCCCTTGTAGATTCCCGACGACGACGATGACCATCTGCGGCGAGAGGCAAACAGTGCCGCGTCACCGCCATCGTTCCCAATCTGGAAATCTGCAGGTCGCCCTTACGCAAGGCAGAGGTCGCAAACGGGTTTTGATTCCTTACCCGTACCCGGCCGCACCAGGGTCGCAAATGGGTACCCGCACCCGGCTGGGTACCCGGCTGGGTACGGGTACCCGTTTTGCAATATTTTGCTGTCTTTTCTTGGACTTTCTGTTTGCACTTAGTCACATATTCACTTTAAGATGTTTTTTGTTCATGTTTTTGTTTTTTGTTTGTTGCGGTTGCACCCGATTCAAGAGCCAAATGGCTCACAGGGCTACTATACCTAATAAATGCAACTTGAACTACCCGTACCCGTACCCTACCCGAAATGAGTGACAAACGGCTACTCACCAGTGACTCACGGCCTACCCGTACCCGTACCCTACCCGAAATGAGTGACAAACGGCGACTCACCAGTGACTCACGGCCTACCCGTACCCGTACCCGGCCGCACCAGGGTCGCAAACGGCTACCCGTACCCGGCCGGGTACAGGTAGCCGGGTATCGGGTAGGGTACGGGTATCGGGTACCCGGTTGCGACCTCTGACGCAAGGGCTCCTCGAAAGTGCCAAGCGGCAGGGTTGAGGAGTCCAACCCAGTCCCGGGGCTGAACCGGCAACGACTCCGATCCGAACACCGGCACCGGTCTAAGTCTAACCCCGAAATTTAAAGCTTTCGCGACTGCAAGGCTTCATCTTCTTGGTTAATCCCGGTAAAGTCACGTAGAAGGGAAATAATAAAATAATAAAAATAAAACATAATAAAATACATGGGGCACCCCCAATTGTATTTTATTATGTTTATTTTAATAATTTTTTTCTTTTTCTTTTATTATTTCCCTTCTACGTGACTTTACCGAAAGAACCAAGAAGATGAATCCCTGCAGTCACGAAAGCTTTAAATCGAAATTTATATTAAGGCTACACAGGGGATCTTTGTCTTTTGTCTATAAGTAACGCGGTGTGGAAACTGCCTGGCCTCTTTCCGAATACGAAACTTCGGGGGTCTTCCTCGGCCGCAGTTCTGCAGCCCTCTGTTACCCTCCCCGCTTGCGACTTACACGGACCACTTAAACAAAGAAAAAAAGGAACATCTGTACGAGGGGGAAAAACATTGAGGCTGGCCTGCCTACTACCCACCCTGGGGTTGAACCGGACTGGATTGTGCGAAGAGCTCGCAGATCGTCGAAAGATTCGGAACAGTCCCCAACCACCATCAGCCAGAGGTCGCAACCGGGTACCCGATACCCGTACCCTACCCGATACCCGGCTACCCGATACCCGGCTACCCGTACCCGGCCGGGTACGGGGACGGGAAGCCGTTTGCGACCCTGGTGCGGCCGGGTACGGGTAGGCCGTGAGTCACTGGTGAGTAACCGTTTGTCGCTCATTTCGGGTAGGGTACGGGTACGGCCGGGTACGGGTAGGGTACCCGTTTGTGACCCTGGTGCGGCCGGGTACGGGTAAGGACTCAAAACCCGTTTGCGACCTCTGCCATCAGCGGAGCCCTCTCCAGCAAGCGGGGGGACGGGGGGGGGGCTGCGTTGGCTGGGTCATTGCCGCACACGTGCCCAGCCACCGCATGCCCACCGGTAGTCACAGCGAAGTGCTAGTCACAGGTGTTCACCGCATACCTGTCAACCCATTATCAGAGCCTACCTTATTACGAACCAGTTCATACATTGTTGGTCACCGCGTGCACTTGCACAATCTCAACGTGCACCCTACAAAGCCCCATCACAAGGGAGAAACAGACAAAAACACGTGCCCGTATTGAAACGTCTGTACGTCGTATGGACCTGAAAACTCAATCTCCCTGTACAAGAATACAGGGTAAACCGTATGGGTTGACAAGTGGTTTTTTTTATTTTTTTTATTTTATTGTTTCCCTTCCACGTGACTTTACCGAAAGAACCAAGAATATGAATCCCTGCAGTCACGAAAGCTTTAAATCAAAAGGTATGCCACTGTTTCAACTAAGACTAAAGTATTTGTTTTTTTACTACCTGGTAAGCCCGCACGGAGCTGTATGGCTCTTCGTCAGAAGCAACCCGACCACAAATGATCGCTCAACAAAAGTGGCTTAAATCACGTGGAAATTCATAGCAGCCAAAATACTCTGCTACAAATGTATACTACGATACGCCCACTTCATCGAGCCAAATACTCTTTAAAATAAAAAAACGCACGACGCCCTAATGCGGAGAGAAAAACCCAGGAAACCTGGGAGAAGAATCCACGCGACCACCGGAAAATCACACAAACAAGCACACTCCAAATATACAGCAGCAGGCGTCAGGCTCGAGATTGAACCCACACGACCTCCTGTATACCGGGCGAGGTAGTTAACATCTCCTAGCCACCGTGATGATGATGAGAGAGAGAGACACACACCGCAAACTCCAAATATACAGCAGCAGGCGTCAGGCTCGGGATTGAACCCACGACCTCCTGTATACCGGGCGAGGTAGTTAACATCTTGCCACTGTGGCGCGCATTAGTACAATCAGCGAGGTACGGTGCAAAAGCGATTCAACATACGTACCGACCTAATAAAGCTTCTTCTTGGTTCTTTCGGTAAAGTCACGTAGAAGGGAAATAATAAAATAATAAAAATAAAACATAATAAAATAATTCTCACGACGTTTCAGCTGCTTGCGTTGTGGCCGAAACGTCGTGAGAATTATTTTATTATGTTTTATTTTTATTATTTTATTACTTCCCTTCTACGTGACTTTACCGAAAGAACCAAGAAGACGCTCTACTTAATTAAATAGACTTTTTAATAAATGTTTTCTCCTACAACATCAGAGTGCAGCGCCACATTAAATACGCACTACAACGACAATAGTTTAAAGCGATTTGAAGCATATTCTTGGTTCTTTCGGTAAAGTCACGTAGAAGGGAAATAATAAAATAATAAAAATCAAACATAATAAAATAATTCTCACGACGTTTCGGCCACAACGCAAGCAGCCGTCCTCAGTTGAAGAACAGGTCTGTCGGGAAGACAGCGTCTGAATGAATGACGTCCGAATGAAACGTCGTGAGAATTATTGTATTATGTTTGATTTCTATTATTTTATTATTTCCCTTCTACGTGACTTTACCGAAAGAACCAAGAAGATGAATCCCTGCAGTCACGAAAGCTTTAAATCGAAATTTTAATATGTTGTATTTTATTATTTTATTATTTCCCTTCTATGTGACTTTACCGAAAGAACCAAGAAGATGAATCCCTGCAGTCACGAAAGCTTTAAATCGAAATCTAATAAAGCTTGTCAATGGGTTAGCCCCACATTACTTATTGAGGAAATTGAGATCTAATATCGATTTTTGGTTCTTTCGGTAAACTCACGTAGATTAGAAATAAAATAAAACTAATCACGACGTTTCGATCGCAACACAAGCGGTCGTCATCAGGCGACTTCACCGAAATAACCAAATTGATATCTTCTCATCTCTTTCTTCCAAATACTCCCGAGGTCAAGGCTCCGTTGCTGGGGGTCATCGGGCTTTTACCAGTGCAGCTCCAAGACTATGGAACGCGTTTTGGCCTCCGAGATAAGACGAACCACGACCTTTAGAGATACAGTGATACCTCGGTTCACGAACGCTTCTGTTCACGAACAACTCGGTTCACGAACAGAAAAGTTCATAAAAATACGCTCCGGTTCACGAACTCCGCTTCGGTTCACGAACAACTCGGTTCACGAACAGAAAAGTTCATAAAAATTTGCTCCGGTTCACGAACTCCGCTTCTGTTCACGAACAACTCGGTTCACGAACAGAAAAGTTCATAAAAATACGCTCCGGTTCACGAACTCCGCTTCTGTTCACGAACAACTCGGTTCACGAACAGAAAAGTTCATAAAAATATGCTCCGGTTTACGAACTCCGCTTCGGTTCACGAACAACTCGGTTCACGAACAGAAAAGTTCATAAAAATATGCTCCGGTTTACGAACTCCGCTTCTGTTCACGAACAACTCGGTTCACGAACAGAAAAGTTCATAAAAATATGCTCCGGTTCACGAACTCCGCTTCGGTTCACGAACAACTCGGTTCACGAACAGAAAAGTTCATAAAAATATGCTCCGGTTCACGAACTCCGCTTCGGTTCACGAACAACTCGGTTCACGAACAGAAAAGTTCATAAAAATTTGCTCAGGTTCACGAACAACTCGGTTCACGAACAGAAAAGTTCATAAAAATACGCTCCGGTTCACGAACTCCGCTTCGGTTCACGAACAACTCGGTTCACGAACAGAAAAGTCCATAAAAATTTGCTCCGGTTCACGAACTCCGCTTCGGTTCACGAACAGGAGCCGCGGCCATTTTAATGCTATTTCCAGGCTGTCACATGGTCGTGACTTCCTGTAGGAAGATCGTGGAGAGAAGAAGAGACACAGAAAGAAGTACTGTGAGTACTGTGAAGACACTTTCAGTGACTTTTTGCTTTTTGGTGTGCTTTTTAGCACATACAGTACTGTACTACTGTACAATACTGTACTTACTGTATTGTACAGTTCACCCGTTTGAGTGCTTACTGAAGTCATCTCAAGCAAGGTTAGTGTTCTCTCTTTATACATTACTATACTGTACAGTACTAATGTGTATTGTAATGTGTTTCATATTTTTGTGCTTCAAAAACCAAAAAAAAGGTCAGAACGGATTAACCGGATTTACATTGAACCCTGTGGGGAGAAAATGTGCCTCGGTTCACGACCAATTCGGTTTGCGACCAGAGTCAGTTCACGAATTAAGTTCGTGAACCGAGGTATCACTGTATTTAAATCAGCCCCTCAACTCACCTCCTTAGTTTTTGGTTATTCACAGCTGGCCTGCCCCTAATCAGTTGCCTGCTTTCCACACAACGGAACGCACCGAGACCCTCGGACGAAACTGCACCTTGCACGGATGTAAACCATCGTCATCAACAATTATTACACGCGGCCCCTGTCACGGACACGTCACCCAATCGGATAGCTGAGAGCAAAAACGTCCCGCGTGCAATAAAGGGTGGCCATGACCGAGGGCAAACCACGCACCTCGGCAACTTCACGTCACAACCCGCCTTGGGGTTGCTTGAAAATGACAGAGGGAAGGGAGTCGAGCAATTCAAAAGGCTGGCAGCAAAGGCACGGCTGATTAGCCCTAACACCGTCAGAGGATATGAGTCATACCATAGGTAGGGGAGGGAGGGGGGCGACATCACTAGAGCAGTGTAGAAATGCCGCAGCGTTGAGATGGATGGAGTTTGGGCTTTTAAATGTCATTACCTATTGCCATTCCAATCGAGTAGTTTGCAGGTAATTCTCCGGCATTGGCATGTTTGACGAGTACCAGTTAACACTGCGCATGCGTGTATAGTGTGTGTGTGTGTATAGCGTGCCTGTGTGTGTGTGCGTGTTTAGCTACGGGGAGCGGTGGTGTAGCGGTTAGCGCTACGCTGCGCTACGAACCCGGCGACCCGAGTTCGATTCCCGCTCACTGCCAACACCCAGTGCAGAAAGACATGAACCGGCCCTGGGCCTCCCCTAGGTCGACTCGGCCACAAACGAGTACCTGGTGCGGTGCGTAAACATCGCCACTCGGGGAGACAAAGGCGACCGGGCGTGGTGCTGGCCACCCACCCCCTCGTGTGCCGTGCCGGCCTTCTTAGGTGCTACTCGCTAACAGCACTTGCCCCTACAGTCTGTTAAGGCTACACGGGTGATCTTTGTCTTGTCTTGAGGGTAATATATTATTACATAACCATTTAACATCATGTTTAATTATTGGCAATATATCGTATAAAAAGCGTGTAATTAACATAAGGGAATATGCATTTGATTATTGACAATACATGAAAGGAGATTAATTAATTAACAACAACAACCACTACACGCTGTATTACGTAAGGAAACATTGCGCATATTAAGTTATATTTCTCGCACCTCCGGTGAGCTCGGTCGGCTACGTACGGTGTGAAATATGTCAACATGCATGCATAATACGCTGCACACACCACGCTCTACACCACACCGAGGCTACACGGGGAATCTTTCTCCTCGTCACGCTACAATTGGAGCACCATATTCTTAGGTTTTTTTCGGTAAAGTCACCAGGTAGGTAAAGCATTAAAATTAATAAAAGTAGAATAAAGTATAATAAAAATCACGACGTTTCGGAGGCAACACAAGCTTCCGTCTTCAGGTGGAACCGTCACAGCCACGACAGCTGTATCAATATTACTTGATATCAATATTACTTGATATCAATATTACTTGATACAGCTGTATCATGTGGCTGTGACGGTTCCACCTGAAGACGGAAGCTTGTGTTGCCTCCGAAACGTCGTGATTTTTATTTTATTTTACTTTATTAATTTTAATGTTTTACCTACCTGGTGACTTTACCGAAAAAACCTAAGAATGTGAATCCTTGCAGTCACGAAAGCTTCAAATCTACAATTAAATTGGAGCCCCGTGATGTTTCGCCGGCAATTAAAGCGAGCATGGGACCGGGCGACTTGGCCAGAATTTAAAACGCGTTGTCGTTTTTGACGCCCCCTCTCCCACTCTCCCACTCTCCCTCTCTCCCAACTCTCCCACTCTCCCGCTCAAAAAGGAAAAAGTCGTCCAATGGCCTCGCCGGATGAGTGGCACGGAGTCGAAGCATGGCGAACCCTTGAACCCGCCACGAGAATTACTCCCAATTCCGTCCGTTCGTCGCCTGGATGCACAGGAGGAGCAGAGCCGCTGGCAAAAAAACTAAACGTGCAGCTCCCTCGCGTAACGAAGCACGATAATTTAAGCGGCACCGTGGCGAACGTGAACAAGATTCATGATAATAACAATAAGTTATCCTTCCCTATATTAGTGCCACCACATAAACACCATTTTTTAAATCCTTTATATTAAGTTTGCTTGCGTGCTTGCGTGCTTGCTTGCTTGCTTACGACCGTGAAAATCTTTGGGTCGTTTTTTAACCCACTTCCCGTGATCCAATCGAGCTGACATTTTGCACACAGACTCGTTGTGCGAGACAATTAATGTTCGTGAAAATTTTTTTCCCAAAATTTTACACTGTTTAGGGAAAACAAGTTAAATATTTAATTACCAATTGTTTAATACTGCAATCATCTGACCCATAGGTGGCAGCCATCTCAAGCCAGAGGACGAGAGGACTCTAGCCGCCACGCATATAAAGGATTTAGAGTGAAAAACTTTGTTTTTACGGGTTATACTTGTTTTGTTACACAATCCACTCGCCACACACACAATCACTACCTATGAGATCTTCACACAAAACTGCTCTAGAGGAGTTGTACACCCCTAGCTGCCACTGCAATTTAGTGGCCTAAAATACAAGGTTTCGCTCCGGATGATCGCTGCAAAGTATGATCTGTGTTTTGATTTAGTGTGCTGATCTTAAAGGTGCATTGAAAAATGTTGATACTCCGACTGATGCTCCTGCTGTTGTGGAGTGACTCATGCAGCCAGCTATGGCTGCAGGGTTTGGTAGTACATATGGTTTACGTCGTTAATTGTGAAATATCGGTCACAGTTCCTATGATCACTGTTTCATTGCTTTTATGGCTTTATTTTGGTGATTTTCGATACGTTTTTTGGTGTGGCCATGTTTGTTTGTTGTAGTACAGAGTTAGACTGATGGCCTTAATCTAAGTTGACTTGTGGTTGTTGTTGTTGTTTGACTTGCATCCCACTGGGATTTTTGCACATTTTTGTGTACGGTGCTTTTTCTGCAATATTTTACTGTCTTTTCTTGGATTTTCTGTTTGCACTCAGTCACATATTCACTTTAAGATGTTTTTTGTTCGTGTTTTAGTTTTTTGTTTGTTGCGGTTGCACCCGATTCAAGAGCCGAAGGGCTCACAGGGCTACACCTAATACATGAACTTGAACAAGTCTTCTGGAAACGGGTCCTTTGCCTCAAAACATCTGGGCGGTTCACCCCAAGCAATGGTTCAAGCGAGCCCGACTCCACTGCTGCTGCCGAGACACTAAATGTCGACACCGAACCCAGCCGATAAAACCGCTGGACAGTTCACCAGCATTGTTTCAAGCGAGCACCCCCCTCCCCCCCGACTCCGCCGATGAGAAACTGCACGCCGAAACCGGCCCAGCATTGAGAACCAATCCTGCTGACAAGATGCACACACACGCGCTCTACGAAGGCCACGCTGCCGATTGGGTTGCGTAGGAGCGCACTTTTTTTTCCTTCAACGCGGAGGATCGGACGTGGGAGGAGGCGTAGAAAGTTGTCCGCTCACCGCTCATTTCGGCCGATGGATGCACAAGAGTGGGAGGACATTTCTTTTTTTCAACCCATCTGTGCACAACTCCGGCGGTCCGCTCGAAGCGATTTCTCGCTCTACATCGACAGTGGAGCCTCATCTCCCCGCGTGAGTGCGTGTTGCCAGTTTGTGGCGGGGGTGGTGGGGGAGGTGGTGTCAATTGGGCCACAACCACAAATTTAAGGAGGTGTTTATATTCACCTGTGTGGCCGGCACTGTTGGTCAAGCACAAGGTCAGCCGCGTGCCAAGGAAAAGGACGACGACGCAGCCTAAGCGATGATTCTACCCCCCCCCCGCCCCACCGGGGAAGAGCTATGCACCCCGGGGCCCGTGATCCCACGCTCGAGCCGTGATCGTGCGAAATTCCTCGCCATCGCCACGACCGATTAGCACGTCCAGGGGTCGGCCCGAGTCTTGGGATTACATTTTTTTTTCATTCCTTCTTATAGATTTTTTTTTATAAACAGGTGGGGGGGGGGGGGGGGGCATGGTGGGCAATGTTGGCAGGGGCGTTTCTCCCGGTCGAATAAGTTCGACTTACATTTTTGTTGTCATTCAAATTGCGATCGTAAAGCCGGTTCACCTGATGGGGGGGGGCCTAAGCATTCCTTGAACGACGTCCACGGGATGTTTAGCTTCTACCTCCCGAGCGAAGAGCGCAGCGCACGGCACTTTTTAAATCCTTTATATTAAGTTCGCATGCTTGCGTGCTTGCGTGCTTGCGTGCTTGCTTGCTTGCTTACGACCGTGCAAATCTTTCGGTCGTTTTTTAACCCACTTCCCGTGATCCAATCGAGCTGACATTTTCCACACAGACTCGTTATGCGTGACAATTTATGTTCGTGAAAAATTAGTCCCAAAATTTTACACTTTTTAGGCAAAAACAAATTATTTTACATATATTCAAATAGAACTCATTCATCGCTTTGGCTGAACGTCACAGTATACGAGCCCAGAGCGTAACCCCTCCACAGGCCGTGGCGGAGTAGCGCAGTTGGTAGCGCCCTCGCTTCCCATGCCAAAGGTCGCGGGATCGATCCCCGCGTCCTCCACATGCGAATATATTTTTAAATCCTTTATATTAAGTTCGCTGCCACGCATATAAAGGATTTATAGTGAAAAACTTTGTTTTTACGGGTTATACTTATTCTATGGTTAAGACTGCAGTATTAAACAGGGAGGGCAGCTAAATTCCGAGGCCTGAACCTCTGCGGCAAGCGGCGATAGGGGGGAATTGGTTAAGGTTAGCGAGACCGCAGTTTCATTTGACACCGCTGGGTGGGGGGGTGGTAGAGTGGTGGCTCAAGCCCGAGGGTTGATCGCTTGAAAGATTTCAAAGTCACTCCGAGCTCGTTGCAAGTCTCATCGCCTGGAATGCACGACCCAGGCACGACTCTCCCCACGGCGGAGGGGAGGAGGGGGGCGGGAAGTCCATCGTGGGCTGCATCTCCCATCTTTCACGAGCCGCGCAATCGACGAGATCATCTCGGCACCTCCGGATGAGCTCCGTAGGGTGGCGCGGAAGAAGTTCCAACGTACATGCATAACCTCGGCCAGGCCCGTGCGTCTCAATCGTGCTCATTCCACGGCGTCTCGCTCGCCACAGCGCACCGTTTAGCCGACTGCGCACGTGCAGTGGCTGTGCCAGTAGGGCCGGGGGTGGAGGGCGACGTGCATCTCACGGTACCGAGCGTTTCGCGACAAACGGAGAGGACGAACGGCAGAGGGGTCCCATCGCTTTCCAGTCGGTTTTCTGCAGCAGACTGGTTCCACCGTGGTGACGCGAACACTGTGAAGCACTGGAACTAGGGGCAGCGTGCCATTTCCATCCTGCGCGTGCGTTCGTGCGTGCGTGCGTGGCGCCCTCCGTCCGAATGGCACGAAATATTAACCCAGATAACCGGGTTAGACAAGCGTGATGGAAAGGGGCTTAATTGGCATGCGTTCGCTGTGCGAATTTTTTTTACTTCACACGATCATAAACATTGATCGTGGACGTCCAAACACGGTCTCACGTGCATCGTTACGTATTCATGCACGCAGCTGCGATGGAAACGGGCTTCTGCGCGAACATAACAACATCTACGAGAGCCGCAACTTTAGGTCAAATTACTTGTAGGATTAAAGGAGACCGACACAGACACCGTGGCCGTGATAGTGGAGACACGGTGTAGACACCGTGGCCGTGCTAGTGGAGACACAGTGTAGACACATGTCTACACGTGTCTACATGGGTAGACACGGCTAGACACGTCTAGACACGGCTAGACACAAGTAGACACGGGTAGACACGGGTAGACACGGGTAGACACAGTGGCCGAGCCAGTGGAGACACAGTGGCCTTGCTAGTGGAGACACGGTGTAGACACGGTGGCCGTGCTAGTGTAGACACGGTGGCCTTGCCAGTGGAGACACGGTGGCCTTGCTAGTGTAGACACGGTGTGGCCTTGCTAGTGTAGACACGGTGGCCTTGCCAGTGTAGACACGGTGTGGCCTTGCTAGTGTAGACACGTGTGGCCTTGCTAGTGTAGACACGGTGGCTTGCCAGTGGAGACACGGTGTGGCCTTGCCAGTGGAGACACGGTGTGGCCTTGCCAGTGGAGACACGGTGTGGCTTGCCAGTGGAGACACGGTGGCCTTGCCAGTGGAGACACGGTGGCCTTGCTAGTGGAGACACGGTGTGCCTTGCCAGTGGAGACACGGTGTGGCCTTGCCAGTGGAGACAAGGTGGCCTTGCCAGTGGAGACACGGTGGCCTTGCCAGTGGAGACACGGTGGCCTTGCCAGTGGAGACACGGTGTGGCCTTGCTAGTGGAGACACGGTGTGGCCTTGCTAGTGGAGACACGGTGGCCTTGCCAGTGGAGACACGGTGGCCTTGCTAGTGGAGACACGGTGTGGCCTTGCTAGTGGAGACACGGTGGCCTTGCTAGTGGAGACACGGTGGCCTTGCCAGTGGAGACACGGTGGGCCTTGCTAGTGGAGACACGGTGTGGCCTTGCTAGTGGAGACACGGGTGGCCTTGCCTAGTGGAGACACGGTGGCCTTGCTAGTGGAGACACGGTGTGGCCTGCCAGTGGAGACACGGTGGCCTTGCTAGTGGAGACACGGTGGCCTTGCCAGTGGAGACACGGTGGCCTTGCTAGTGGAGACACGGTGTGGCCTTGCCAGTGGAGACACGGTGGCCTTGCCTAGTGGAGACACGGTGGCCTTGCCAGTGGAGACACGGTGGCCTTGCTAGTGGAGACACGGTGTGGCCTTGCTAGTGGAGACACGGTGGCCTTGCCAGTGGAGACACGGTGTGGCCTTGCTAGTGGAGACACGGTGGCCTTGCCAGTGGAGACACGGTGGCCTTGCTAGTGGAGACACGGTGGCCTTGCTAGTGGAGACACGGTGGCCTGCCAGTGGAGACACGGTGCCTTGCTAGTGGAGACACGGTGGCCTTGCCAGTGGAGACACGGTGGCCTTGCTAGTGGAGACACGGTGGGCCTTGCAGTGGAGACACGGTGGCCTTGCCAGTGGAGACACGGTGGCCTTGCTAGTGGAGACACGGTGGGCCTTGCTAGTGGAGACACCGGTGTGGCCTTGCCAGTGGAGACACGGTGGCCCTTGCTAGTGGAGACACGGTGGCTTGCCAGTGGAGACACGGTGGCCTTGACAGTGGAGACACGGTGGCCGTTGCCAGTGGAGACACGGTGGCCTTGCTAGTGGAGACACGGTGGCCTTGCAGTGGAGACACGTGGCCTTGCAGTGGAGACACAGTGGCCTTGCAGTGGAGACACAGTGGCCTTGCCAGTGGAGACACAGTGTGGCTTGCAGTGGAGACACCGGTGGCCTTGCCAGTGGGAGACACGGTGGCCTTGCCAGTGGAGACACGGTGGCCTTGCCAGTGGAGACACAGTGTGGCCTTGCCAGTGGAGACACGGTGGCCTTGCCAGTGGAGACACGGTGGCCTTGCTAGTGGAGACACGGTGGCCCCTTGCCAGTGGAGACACGGTGGCCTTGCCAGTGGAGACACAGTGTGGCCTTGCCAGTGGAGACACGGTGGCCTTGCCAGTGGAGACACGGTGGCCTTGTCAGTGGAGACACGGTGTGGCCTTGCCAGTGGAGACACGGTGGCCTTGCTAGTGGAGACACAGTGGCCTTGCCAGTGGAGACACGGTGGCCTTGCTAGTGGACACACGGTGGCCTTGCTAGTGGACACACGGTGGCCTTGCTAGTGGAGACACAGTGGCCTTGCCAGTGGAGACACGGTGGCCTTGCCAGTGGAGACACGGTGGCCTTGCTAGTGGAGACACGGTGTGGGCCTTGCTAGTGGAGACACAGTGGCCTGCCAGTGGAGACACGGTGGCCGTGCTAGTGGAGACACGGTGGCCGTGCTAGTGGAGACACGGTGGCCTTGCTAGTGGAGACACGGTGGCCTTGCTAGTGGAGACACGGTGGCCTTGCTAGTGGAGACACGGTGGCCTTGCTAGTGGAGACACGTGTCTGCTAGTGGAGACACGTGGCCTTGCAGTGGAGACACGGTGGCCTTGTAGTGAGACACGGTGGCTTGCTAGTGGAGACACGGTGGCCTTGCTAGTGGAGACACGGTGGCCTTGCTAGTGGAGACACAGTGGCCTTGCCAGTGGAGGACACGGTGGCCTTGCCAGTGGAGACACGGTGGCTGCAGGGAGACGGTGGCTTGCCAGTGGAGACACGGTGGCCTTGCAGTGGAGACACGGTGGCCTTGCTAGTGGAGACACGGTGGCCTTGCTAGTGGAGACACAGTGGCCTTGCCAGTGGAGACACAGTGGCCTTGCAGTGGAGACACAGTGGCCTTGCCAGTGGAGACACGGTGGCCTTGCTAGTGGAGACACGGTGGCCTGCTAGTGGAGACACGGTGGCCTTGCTAGTGGAGACACGGTGGCCTTGCTAGTGGAGACACGGTGGCGGGGGGGGGCTTGCTAGTGGAGACACGGTGGCCTTGCCAGTGGAGACACGGTGGCCTTGCTAGTGGAGACACGGTGGCCTTGCTAGTGGAGACACGGTGGCCTTGCTAGTGGAGACACGGTGGCCTTGCTAGTGGAGACACGGTGGCCTTGCCAGTGCTTGTGCTCGTGGAGACACGTTCAAGTTCATTCATTAGGTATATCCCTGTGAGCCATGCGGCTCTTAAGGTCGGGTTGCAACCGCAACAAACTAAATATGAACACAGAACATCTTAAAGCGACGAGTTTTCATGTTTGCGTGTGGTGCGAGTATAATGATGTCGTGTGCGAGTGTGTGTGTGCGTTTAGATACATATATTGTTATGCACGTACGAGACCAGTGGGCCGTGCACAATTGTTATGATGGGTCTTATCATATTATTTATAAATGTGTCGTAACCCTCCACTATCTGACACGGCCAATCAGCAAAAAAAATGTGTCACGTTTTTTAAAGGACAAATTTAGTGACTTATTTAGCCCACCGGTGGTCTGCTGAAGAGAGAATCAACAGCAGTTTGGCCGTGTCGGGTGGTGGAGGGTTACGACACATTTATAAATAACGCGATCTAAACCCAGAAAACCTTTATTATGAATAATATAATATTGGTCGCGAAAGCCTGACACGTGTTCAATATATTGCATTTAAAAAAATGTTTGGGGCCATTCGACTGTTAGAAATGTCCCACAAGACGAGCCATCGCCTCTGTCAACCAGCTGCGTAGTTCATCTGGGTTCGAGACCCTTACTCTGGTAATTAAATTTAATGTTTTACACTTTTAATTTCGGTTTTTTAGTTTACAACAAACGTTAAAATGGTTCGCCATAGGCCTCAAGTTCAAGTCCGTCCCCATGGCAACGGACGAGACTTTAGGGGGGGGGGGAAAGGGGGTGACGTCACAGCCCCCCCCCCACAACCGCCCCCGCTCACCTCCCATTGGCTGAGCCGCGATCACGCGGGGGGCGGGGGGGGGGCGGGGCGGGGGGGGTGGTTTGACCCGCCACCACGTGACCGATGGAGCTAGTAGATATCGTAGCGCGGATAGGGAGAGTGGTTACGGTGGGTGGGGGGGACCGTGGGTTTGTAAAACATCCCCCGCATAGGGGTGGGGTGATTGACATGGGGAGGAGGCTGAGACTCTGGGGGGGGGGGAGTGGTGGTGGTGGTGGTGATGGTGGTGGTGATGGTGGTGATGATGGTGATGGTGGTGGTGATGGTGGTGATGGTGGTGGTGGTGATGGTGGTGATGGTGGTGGTGATGGTGATGATGGTGGTGATGGTGGTGGTGATGGTGGTGGTGGTGATGGTGATGGTGGTGGTGATGATGGTGGTGGTGGTGATGGTGGTGGTGGTGGTGATGGTGGTGGTGATGATGGTGGTGATGGTGGTGGTGATGGTGGTGGTGATGATGGTGGTGATGGTGGTGTGATGGTGGTGGTGGATGGTGATGGTGGTGATGGTGGTGGTGATGGTGGTGGTGATGGTGGTGGTGATGGTGGTGATGGTGGTGGTGATGGTGGTGGTGATGGTGGTGGTGATGGGTGATGATGGTGGTGATGGGTGGTGGTGGTGGTGATGGTGGATGGATGGTGATGATGATGATGGTGATGGATGATGGTGGTGGTGGTGGTGGTGATGGTGGTGGTGGTGATGGTGGTGGTGATGGTGATGATGGTGGTGATGGTGGTGGTGATGGTGGTGGTGATGGTGGTGGTGATGTGGTGGTGATGGTGGTGGTGGTGGTGATGGTGGTGGTGATGGTGGTGGTGGTGATGGTGATGGTGGTGGTGATGATGGTGGTGGTGGTGATGGTGGTGGTGGTGATGGTGGTGGTGGTGGTGATGGTGGTGATGGTGGTGGTGATGGTGGTGGTGATGGTGGTGGTGATGGTGGTGGTGGTGATGGTGGTGGTGGTGATGGTGGTGGTGGTGATGGTGGTGGTGGTGGTGATGGTGGTGGTGATGATGGTGGTGGTGGTGATGATGGTGATGGTGGTGGTGATGGTGGTGATGGTGGTGATGATGGTGGGGGATGATGATGGTGGTGGTGATGGTGATGATGGTGATGATGATGATGGTGATGATGATGGTGGTGGTGGTGGTGGTGATGGTGATGATGGTGGTGAGGTGGTGGTGATGGTGGTGGTGATGGTGGTGGTGATGATGGTGTGATGGTGGTGGTGGTGGTGATGGTGATGGTGGTGATGGTGGTGGTGATGGTGGTGGTGGTGATGGTGGTGGTGGTGGTGATGGTGGTGGTGGTGATGGTGGTGGTGGTGGTGATGGTGGTGGTGATGATGGTGGTGGTGGTGATGGTGGTGGTGATGGTGGTGGTGGTGATGGTGGTGGTGGTGATGGTGGTGGTGGTGATGGTGGTGGTGGTGGTGATGTGGTGGTGATGATGGTGGTGGTGGTGATGATGATGATGGTGGTGATGGTGATGATGGTGGTGATGGTGGTGATGATGGTGGGGATGATGATGGTGATGATGGTGATGATGGTGTGATGATGATGATGGTGGTGGTGGTGATGGTGATGATGGTGATGGTGGTGATGATGGTGGTGATGGGTGGTGGTGATGGTGGTGGTGGTGAAGGTGGTGGTGGTGAAGGTGGTGGTGATGGTGGTGGTGACGGTGGTGGTGATGGTGGTAATGGTGATGATGGTGATGATGGTGGTGGTGGTGGTGATGGTGATGATGGTGATGATGATGATGGTGATGATGATGGTGGTGGTGGTGGTGATGATGGTGATGATGATGATGGTGGTGGTGATGGTGATGGTGGTGATGGTGGTGGTGATGGTGATGGTGGTGATGGTGGTGATGGTGGTGATGGTGATGGTGACAGCTAGCTCAGAGACGCGTTTAAATAAATAAAATGTGTTTTAAGAACGACGACGAGACGACCGGTGACGGGTGGCGAGGTGAAGAGAAGGATAAGCGTGTGTATATAATGTATATATAATGTATATACAGTGTGTCACTGTGTGTGTGTCACTGTGTGGTGTGTCACTGTGTGTGTCACTGTGTGTTGTGTCACTGGTGTGTGTCACTGTGTGTGCACTGTGTGTGTCACTGTTGTGTGTGTCACTGTGTGTGTGGTGTCACTGTGTGAGTGTCACTGTGTGTGATGTGTGTGTCACTGGTGTGTGTGTGTGATGTGTGTGTCACTGTGTGTGATGTTGTCACTGTGTGTGTGTGTGTCACTGTGTGTGGTGGTGTGTGTCACTGTGTGTGATGTGAGTGTCACTGTGTGTGTGTGAGTGTCACTGTGTGTTGTGTGTCTCTGTGTGTGTGTGTCACTGTGTGTGTGTGTCACTGTGTGTGTGTGTCACTGTGTGTGTGTGTGTCACTGTGTGTGTGTGTGTCACTGGTGTGTGGTGTCACTGTGTGTGTGTGTCACTGTGTGATGTGTGTGTCACTGTGTGTGTGGTGTCACTGTGTGTGTGTGTCACTGGTGTGATGTGTGTGTCACTGTGTGTGTCACTGTGTGTCACTGTGTGTGTCACTGGTGTGTCACTGTGTGTGTCACTGGTGTGTGTGTCACTGTGTGTGGTGTGTCACTGTGTGTGTGTGTCACTGGTGGTGTCACTGTGGTGTGTCACTGTGTGTGTGTGTCACTGTGTGTGTCACTGTGTGTGTGTGTCAGTGTGTCACTGTGTGTGTGTGTCACTGTGCGTGTCTCTGTGTGTGTGTGTCAGTGTGTCACTGTGTGTGTGTGTCACTGTGCGTGTCTCTGTGTGTGTGTCACTGTGTGTGTCACTGTGTGTGTCACTGTGTGTGTGTGTCACTGTGTGTGTCACTGTGTGTGTGTCACTGTGTGTGTGTGTCACTGTGTGTGTCACTGTGTGTGTGTCACTGTGTGTGTCACTGTGTCACTGTGTGTGTGTGTCACTGTGAGTGTCTCTGTGTGTGTGTCACTGTGTGTGTCACTGTGTGTGTGTCACTGTGTGTGTGTGTGTCACTGTGTGTGTGTTACTGTGTGTGTGTGTCACTGTGTGTGTCACTGTGTGTGTGTGTCACTGTGTGTGTCATGTGTATGTGTCACTGTGTGTGTCACTGTGTCACTGTGTGTGTGTGTCACTGTGAGTGTCTCTGTGTGTGTGTCACTGTGTGTGTCACTGTGTGTGTGTCACTGTGTGTGTCACTGTGTGTGTGTCACTGTGTGTGTGTCACTGTGAGTGTCTCTGTGTGTGTGTCACTGTGAGTGTGTCACTGTGAGTGTCTCTGTGTGTGTGTCACTGTGTGTGTGTCACTGTGTGTGTGTGTCACTGTGTGTGTCACTGTGTGTGTGTGTTACTGGCCACCCACCCCCTCGTGTACCGTTCCGGCCTTCACAGGTGCTCGCTAACAGCACTTGCCCCTACAGTCTTTATATAATGTATATATAATAATGTATATATATAATATAACCTCCAGTACCTTCATGTTCACGTCCGCCGCTTTCCACTCGGGCCTCACGTGCTTGAGCAGCTGCAGGGCGCCCGCCTGCAGGTCGTCTTCGTGCACGAACACGGGCAGCCTGGGCACCGTGGGAGAGCCGGGCACGTGGATACGAGTCGCCATTCCTCCCTGTTGCTGCTGGTGATGGTGGTGGTGGTGATGGTGGTGGTGACGCCTCCTACTTTCCTTCCTTTCTTTTCCTTCCTTCCCTTCCTTCCTTCCTTGTACGTCGCTCGCTCACTCGTTCGACTACCGCCGAGAGACGCGCGCGCAGCGGTATTTATAGAGGCTCGGTGACGTCATCGCGGCGCACGCGCTGTGTGCGTGGTGACGTCATCACGCATAGGCAGCCCCTGCATACACACACTGTGTGCGTGGTGACGTCATCACGCACACACACCCCACACAACACACACACACACACGCGCTGTGTGCGTGGTGACGTCATCACGCACAGCCAGCCCCTGCATACACACACACTGTGTGCGTCGTGACGTCATCACGCACACACAACACACACTGTGTGCGTGGTGACGTCATCACGCACACACACAACACACACACTGTGTGCGTGGTGACGTCATCACGCACACACCCCACACACAACATACACACTGTGTGCGTGGTGACGTCATCACGCACAGCCAGATCCTGCCCCTGCATACACACACTGTGTGCGTCGTGACGTCATCACGCATAGCCAGCCCCTCCCCCGCATACACACCCCACACTCTGTGCGTCGTGACGTCATCGCGCATAGCCAGCCCCTCCCCCCGCACACACACCCCACACACACTGTGTGCGTCGTGACGTCATCACGCATAGCCAGCCCCTCCCCCCGCACACACACCCCACACACACTGTGTGCGTCGTGACGTCATCACGCAGAGCCAGCCCCTCCCCCCGCACACACACCCCACACACTCTGTGCGTCGTGACGTCATCACGCATAGCCAGCCCCTCCCCCCGCATACACACACCACACACTGTGTGCGTCGTGACGTCATCACGCAGAGCCCCCACCCCCACTTCCCCTTCTGACGTCATCGCGCTCTGTCTGTTGCGCGTCTTCTGGTCGTTGCGTCGTGACGTCACGAGGTTCAACCCTCCCCCCCGTGCGTCGTGACGTCATCGCGCACAGCCCCCACCCCCACTTCCCCCTTCTGACGTCATCGCGCTCTGTCTGTTGCGCGTCTTCTGGTCGTTGCGTCGTGACGTCACGAGGTTCAACCCCCCTCCGTCCCGTGCGTCGTGACGTCATCGCGCACATTAGCGCGCGTCTCGTGATATCACGCACAACGTGACCCCCTTTGGACGGTGTTCTGACGTCATCACGCACGGTGGCCCGATCCACCTTGGGCGTGGTGACGTCATCGCGCGCGAGCGTAATTAATTATTCGTCGTGCGTTGCGGTGACGTCACAACACACGTTTCAAAGTGGTCCGTGTAAAGGTCGGGTGACGTTTCCGTCCCGACCGGGGACCCGTGCGACGTGGTGACGTCACCACGCACCATTTAAATCGGGTCCCGTGCGACGTGGTGACGTCACCACCCACCATTTGACCGGCCCCGTGCGACGTGGTGACGTCACCGCGCACAATTTCAAACGCGCCCGTGCGGCGTGGTGACGTCAGCGCGCACCATTGAAATCGGGTCCCGTGCGACGTGGTGACGTCAGCACGCACCATTGAAATCGGGTCCCGTGCGGCGTGGTGACGTCACCACGCACCATTGAAATCGGGTCCCGTGCGGCGTGGTGACGTCAGCGCGCACCATTGAAATCGGATCCCGTGCGGCGTGGTGACGTCAGCGCGCACCATTTAAATCGGGTCCCGTGCGGCGTGGTGACGTCACCACGCACCATTGAAATCGGGTCCCGTGCGGCGTGGTGACGTCACCACGCACCATTGAAATCGGAACCCGTGCGGCGTGGTGACGTCAGCGCGCACCATTTAAATCGGATCCCGTGCGGCGTGGTGACGTCACCGCGCACCATTGAAATCGGAACCCGTGCGGCGTGGTGACGTCACCGCGCACCATTGAAATCGGATCCCGTGCGGCGTGGTGACGTCACCACGCACTACTTTGCACCGAGCTTGCGCTGCGTGGTGACGTCACCACGCACCAATTTGCACCGAGCTTGCGCTGCGTGGTGACGTCACCACGCACCATTGAAATAGGGTCTCGTGCGGCGTGGTGACGTCACCACGCACCACTTTTCACCGAGCTTGCGCTGCGTGGTGACGTCACCACGCACCACTTTGCACCGAGTTTGCGCTGCGTGGTGACGTCACCACGCACCACTTTGCACCGAGCTTGCGCTGCGTGGTGACGTCATCACGCACCACTTTTCACCGAGCTTGCGCTGCGTGGTGACGTCACCACGCACCACTTTGCACCCAGCTTGCGCTGCGCGGTGACGTCACAATCATCAACTGCCATTCATTGACACCGCGTGACGTCACCACGTCGGGAACATTGTAGGAATTACACGTCGGTCGACGTTTCAGACAATGGGCCTTCATCAGGAGTAGTGAGATTTGATGAGCGTGAGGGTTGGGGGGGGGGCTGGCTGAACTTTTTAAACCTATTACAAGTATAACCCGTAAAAACAAAGTTTTTCACTCTAAAGCCTTTATATGCGTGGCGGCTAGAGTCCTCTCGTCCTCTGGCTTGAGATGGCTGCCACCTATGGGCCAGATGATTGTCTGCCAGTATTAAACAATTGATAATTAAATATTTAATTTGTTTTCCCTAAAAAGTGTAAAATTTTGGAAAAAAAAATTTTCACGAACATTAATTGTCTCGCACAACGAGTCTGTGTGGAAAATGTCAGCTCGATTGGATCACGGGAAGTGGGTTAAAAACGACCGAAATATTTGCACGGTCGTAAGCAAGCAAGCAAGCACGCACGCAAGCAAGTGAACTTAATATAAAGGATTTAACAAGTATAACCCGTAACAACAAAGTTTTCCACTATAAATCCTTTATATGCGTGGCGGCTAGAGTCCTCTCGTCCTCTGGCTTGAGATGGCTGCCACCTATGGGTCAGATGATTGCATAGCACCATTAAGCAATTGGCAATTAAAAATAAGATTTTTGTCCTAAAAAGTGTAACATTTTGGAATATTTTTTTTCACGAACATTAATTGTCACGCACAACGAGTCTGTGTAGCAAAATGTCAGCTCGATTGCATCACGGGAAGTGGGTTAAAAAACGACCGAAAGGTTTGCACGGTCCTAAGCAAGCAAGCAAGCGAACTTAATATAAAGGATTTAATAAAAGCCCGGCGTTCCGTTGGTCCCGTCAACTAAATGACATTAGGGGCCGTCCATAAATGACGTCACGCACCTAAAGGGGGGGGGGGGAGTCTGACATTTGTGACGATGTGTGACGAGGGGGGGGGGGTTGAGAAATGTGACGTCACGTCAAAATGCTGTAACTTTATAAATAAATATAGACAACGCGTTCTACTTAATTAAATAGACTTTGTAAAAAATGTTTTCTCCTACAACATCAGAGTGCAGCGCCACATTCAATACGCACGACAATGACAATAGTTTAAAGCGATTTGAAGCATGTTTTATTTTTGGAGGGGGGGGGGGGCAGAGCTTTGTGACGTCATATTTGAGGGGGGTCTGACTTTTTGTGACGCTGTGTGACGAGGGGGGGGGGTCAAAAATCGTCCAAAATCGCGTGACGTCATTCATCAACAAGTTATATAAAGTGTCTACACTATGGGAACCTAATTTGCCAGTAAAAATATGATAATTGTTTTTTTACCCTTCTATCTGGCAACAAAACTGAAACCTTTTTTACGAGGAGTCATGTTTGCATAGACCGCAATACCTGCAGTCATAATACAAACAAAAAACACAACTCTGATAATGTATGCACTGTCCTTGAAGTTGATTGGTCCACACCCGAGGTAGCTTTCCTTAGAGCCTAGTCTCACATGGGTTGGACCAGATGACGCCAAAAGGCGCACAACTTAAAGACAATGCACCATCAGAGTATGAGAGCTCGGGGTAAGCATTTACACCATTGGAACCTCATTTGCCAGTAAAAATATGATGATTGGTTTTTTACCCTTCTATCTGGCAACAAAACTGACACCTTTTTACAAGGAGTCATGTTTGCATAGACCGCAATACCTGCAGTCGTAATGCAAACAAAAAACACAACTCTGATAATGTGCACTGTCCTTGAAGTTGATTGGTCCACACCCGAGACAGCTTTCCTTAGAGCCCAGTCTCACATGTGAGATGAGGCTAAGTTGATCCAACAGGTTCCAAAAATAAATGCCTTTTGTAGGCATATGGGGCCATCCGTAAAACGTCGTGATTGATTTTTATTTGAAACCCACGTGACTTTACCGAAAGACCCAAAGAGCATCGGATTTTTCATGTTCTGGGCTTCAGAGTTTCACGTCCAGTTGCCAACAGACGCCAAATTTCGATTTAAAGCTTCTTTCGTGACTGCAGGGATTCATCTTCTTGGTTCTTTGGGTAAAGTCACGTAGAAGGGAAGTAATAAAATAATAAAAATAAAACATAATAAAATAATTTCGATTTAAAGCTTTCGTGACTGCAGGGATTCATCTTCTTGGTTCTTTCGGTAAAGTCACGTAGAAGGGAAGTAATAAAATAATAAAAATAAAACATAATAAAATAATTTCGATTTAAAGCTTTCGTGACTGCAGGGATTCATCTTCTTGGTTCTTTCGGTAAAGTCGCGTAGAAGGGAATTAATAAAATAATAAAAATAAAACATAATAAAATAATTCTCACGACGTTTCGGCCACAACGCAAGCAGCCGTCTTCAGGTGAAAACCAGGTCTGTCGAGGCGACTGCGTCTGAACGCCAAATCCTCCACTTTTATCCTGGCTTGGGACCGGTCAAAAACACATCTCTGGCGGAGTTAGTCTTTCGCGCCCGATATTATCAATGCAACAGGTGTTCGTTCAGGTTAGATCGCGTTCATGGCTTTATTATTGTGATTTTCGAAAAGTGTATTGGTTTGGCCATGTTTGTGTTGTTGTAGTACAGAGTTAGACTGATGGCCTTAATCTAAGTTGTCTTGTGGTTGTTGTTGTTTGACTTTTATGGCTTTATTTTGGTGATTTTCGAAAAGTGTTTTGGTTTGGCCATGTTTGTGTTGTTGTAGTACAGAGTTAGACTGATGGCCTTAATCTAAGTTGTCTTGTGGTTGTTGTTGTTGTTGTTGTTTGACTTGCATCCCACTGGGATATTTGCACACAGCGTTGGTGTGCGGTGATTTTTCTGCAATATTTTGCTGTCTTTTCTTGGATTTTCTGTTTACACTTAGTCAAGTTCAAGTTCATGTATTAGGTATAGCCCTGTGAGCCATTCGGCTCTTGAATCGGGTGCAACCGCAACAAACAAAAAACATGAACAAAAAACATCTTAAAGTGACTATGTGACTAAGTGCAAACAGAAAATCCAAGAAAAGACAGCAAAATATTGCAGAAAAAACACCGCACACCAACGCTGTGTGCAAAAATCCCAGTGGGATGCAAGTCAAACAACAACAACAACAACCACAAGACAACTTAAATTAAGGCCATCAGTCTAACTCTGTACTACAACAAACAAACATGGCTAAACCAATACACTTTTCGAAATCACCAAAATAAAGCCATGAAAGCACATTAAGATGTATTCTTGTTTTTGTTTTTTGTTTGTTGCGGTTGCACCCGATTCAAGAGCCGAATGGCTCACAGGGCTGTACACAATACTGTAAATAAACTTGAACTTGAAAATCCCTCCCCAGGGCAGGTCCCGTCCAGCAAGCCCACCTGGGAGCAGAGGTCGCAAACGGGTTTTGATTCCTTACCCGTACCCGGCCGCACCAGGGTCGCAAACGGGTACCCGTACCCTACCCGATACCCGGCTACCCGTACCCGGCCGGGTATCGGGTAGGGTACGGGTACGGGTACCTGATTGCGACCTCTGGGATGAAGCCATGTTGCAGGTGCGGGTGGGTTGATTCTAGGAACTTGAATTGTGAGAAGAGACAAGACGTTGGGAAATGAGTGACAAACGGTGACTCACCAGTGACTCACGGCCTACCCGTACCCGTACCCGGCCGCACCAGGGTCGCAAACGGGTACCCGTACCCGGCCGGGTACGGGTAGCCGGGTATCGGGTAGGGTACAGGTATCGGGTACCTGGTTGCGACCTCTTCCTGGGAGGCACGCCCAGCCTGGCAGCTGGCCTCATCCTTGGACCCCCCAGGGCCTCTTTCGATGCTTTGGCGTTCAAATCGTGAAGTTAATTACCGGCGAAACGTCACGAAGCTGGAATGTGTAAATGCTGTCGTGGGTTTGAATCTCCAACGCACAACATTCGGTGTAGTGCTGAACGAGTCACCGATGGGCACGTTTTTGTTTACCGTTGCAAACCTCTTGTTCATTGGCTGCATCGGGTGGTTGCGGGTTTAACGACAAATTTATAACCCTAAAAGAAAGCTCTATTATGGAAGCGTGTTTGTATTACAAAATCCTCCTAAGGGCTTTCGGGATTTGATTAACACGAAAGCGGAACGCTCGTAGCTTTGAGCGACATTCTTAGAATTCCAAAGGTAATAAACTAACAAAAAATACTGGAGCAAGATTTGGTGATTAGGTACCACAACAACACCAACAAAAAGCAGACTGTGCAACGAATGATACAGTAATTTTGCTGTGACGGTTCCACCTGAAGACGGAAGCTTGTATTGTCTCCGAAACGTCGTGATTTTATTTATTTTAACTTTTTACCTACGTGACTTTACCGAAAAAAACAAAGATTACGAATCCTTGCCGTCACGAAAACTTCAAATCTAGAATGAATTTCGATTTAAAGCTTCTTTCGTGACTTCAAGGATTCATCTTCTTGGTTCTTTCGGTAAAGTCACGTAGAAGGGAAATAATAAAATAATACAAATAAAATATCATAAAATAATTCTCACGACGTTTCGGCCACAACGCAAGCAGCCGTCTTCAGGTGAAGAACAGGTCCGTTGGAAAGACAGACGCTGGCCGAAACGTCGTGAGAATTATTTTATTATGTTTTATTTTTATTACTTTATTATTTCCCTTCTAGAATGAATGTTCCACGTGCCGCGGTGGTAGGGTCGTTGCCCGAAACGTTACACACACGCATTTATGTTGTCACCTTCGAATGTGTTGAGATGTATTGAGAAACCATATATGTGTGTGTGACGTTTCGGGCAATGACCCTACCACTGCGGCACATGGAACATTCATTCTAGAAGGAAAATAATAAAATAATAAAAATAAAACATTATAAAATAATTCTCACGACGTTTCGGCCACAACGCAACTCCACCCCATCGGCCAGCGTCTGTCTTTCCGACAGACCTGTTCTTCACCTGAGGACGGCTGCTTGCGTTGTGGCCGAAACGTCGTGAGAATTATTTTATGATATTTCATTTTTTATTGTTGTCACTGTATTTACAAAGGATAAAAGGTCCCCCGTGTAGCCTTTAAACTTTCAGGGGTGGGGAACCTTTTTTTCTGCCAGGGGACATTTGGATATTTACAACATCATTTGCGAGCCATACAAAGTGATCAACTTAAAAGTTTGCCTTCTTATATTTGGTCAAACATTTAATGAACTCGCCCCTAATGTGATAGGCTGAAACCGTTTCTATTTGGCGAGGCGTGTGGTGATGTTAGCCGGTGTTGATGATGTTCTCTGTGTGCCTATCTTTGTCTCTCTCTCTATGTATCTCTGTGATATCTGTCTGCTTATATGTCTGTCTCTATGTCTCTGGTTCTGTGTTTTATCTCTCTTTCTCAAATTTAACATTCTCATGAAGAACGTAATCAACCAGGTAGGGTGTTGACTGTTATGTTATCCGACTCTCTGTTGTAGTAGTGTGTAGTGTATAGTAGTGTATAGTGTAGTATAGTGGTGTATAGTGTAGTGCAGTAGTGTATTGTAGTGTGTAGTGTAGTGTAGTAGTGTTTAGTGTAGTGTATAGTGTAGTGTAGTAGTGTATTGTAGTGTGTAGTGTAGTGTAGTAGTGTTTAGTGTAGTGTATAGTGTAGTGTAGTAGTGTATTGTAGTGTGTAGTGTAGTGTAGTAGTGTATAATGTAGTGTATAATGTAGTGTAGTAGTGTATTGTAGTGTATAGTGTAGTGTAGTAGTGTATAGTGTAGTGTATAGTGTAGTAGTGTAGTGTAGTAGTGTATTGTAGTGTGTAGTGTAGTAGTGTATAGTGTAGTGTATAGTGTAGTGTAGTAGTGTATTGTAGTGTGTAGTGTAGTGTAGTAGTGTATAATGTAGTGTATAATGTAGTGTAGTAGTGTATTGTAGTGTATAGTGTAGTGTAGTAGTGTATAGTGTAGTAGTGTAGTGTAGTAGTGTATAGGTAGGGTGTTGACTGTTATGTTATCCGACTCTCTGTTGAATTACATGACATTTCTAAGTCTACTAGATTTGTGTTTCTATTTCATTTATACCTGATGATGATTGCTTGTGTTGCAATCGAAACGTCGTATGCTAGTATTTCATTTATCATTTTCTCTTTATACGTGACTTTACCGAAAGAACCAAAGAGTAATTGATGATGTTGCTGCTACTCGCAACTGCGTTTCCAGGTTTGCTCCTGAGATTTGTTGAATTTCGAGTCCCGCCTGTGGTTACCTTTGGCAGGGCCAGACCCAGATGATTTCGCGGGCCTCATACGGCCCGAGGGCCTCGTACGCCCCGCGGGCCGGACGTTCCCCACCCCTGAGACTGTTGGGCCAAGAGCTAGATTTGAAGCTTTCGTGACTGCAAGGATTCATATTCTTAGGTTTTTTCCGTAAAGTCACGTAGGTAAAACGTTAAAATTAATAAAAGTAAAATAAAATAAAAATCACGACGTTTCGGAGGCAACACAAGCTTCCGTCTTCAGGTGGAACCGTCACAGCCACGACAGCTGTATCAAGTATATGAGAGATTACAAGAGCTACCACTCCGTGTATATAATGGTTGGAGAGGGGGGGGGAGGGCCAATTTGACAGACAACTATTACAGGTGTACCATGTTTAATGGTTGTCTCCTTGTCACAGGTTGAGTCACAAACCGTACCTCTCCATAACAAAGGATCACCTTACCATATGAATAAAAAAATTAACCCGTAAAAACAAAGTTTTTCACTCTAAATCCTTTATATGCGTGGCGGCTAGAGTCCTCTCGTCCTCTGGCTTGAGATGGCTGCCACCTATGGGTCAGATGATTGTCTCCCGTATTAAACAATTGGTAATTAAATATAATATTTTTGTCCTAAACAGTGTAAAATTTTGGAAAAAAATTTCACGAACATTAATTGTCACGCACAACGAGTCTGTGTGCAAAATGTAAACTCGATTGGATCATGGGAAGTGGGTTAAAAAACGACCGAAATATTTACAGTTTTACACGGTCGTAAGCAAGCAAGCAAGCACGCAAGCAAGCAAGCACGCAAGCAAGCAAGCGAACTTAATATAAAGGATTTAATAAAGGATTTAAAAAGTGTGCTTTAGTTGGCCCTTCCCCCCCCTCTCCAACCATTATATAAACGGAGTGGTATCTCCTGCAATCTCTCATTTACTTGATACAGCTGTCGTGGCTGTGACGGTTCCACCTGAAGACGGAAGCTTGTGTTGCCTCCGAAACGTCGTGATTTTTATTTTTATTTTATTTTACTTTTATTAATTTTAATGTTTTACCTACGTGACTTTACCGAAAAAACCTAAGAATATTGGCCAAGAGCTGTGAGCGAGTAGCAGCGAAGATGAAGGCCACCACTGTTGGAGGTGTGTGGCCAGCACCACGCCCGGCCGCCTTTGTCTCCCCAGTGGCGATGTTTACCACACACCGCACCAGGTACTCATTTGAGGCTGAGTCGACCTAGGTGAGACCCAGGAACCGGTTCAGATAATCGTCACCCGGTGTTGGTGGTCGTGAGCGGGAAGCGTGGCGCTAACCGCTGCACGCCCGCTCCCCAAGACAAAGGTCCCCCGTATAGCCTTGAACAGACTGTTGGGGCAAGTGCTGTTAGCGAGCAGCACCTTTGAAGGCCGGAACGGCAACCCAAGGGGGTGGGTGGCCAGCATCGCGCCCGGCCGCCTTTGTCTCCCCAGTGGCGATGTCGACCTCGGGGAAGCCCAAGACCGGTTTCAAATAGTCGTCACTGGTGTTGGCCGTGATGTCGATGCAGAGTGACAATCCCAGAATAACAAAGTTCAAAGTTCATGCATTAGGTATATAGCCCTGTGAGCCATTCGGCTCTTGAATCGGGTGCAACCGCAACAAACAAACAAGTATAACCCGTAAAAACAAAGTTTTTCACTATAAATCCTTTATATGCGTGGCGGCTCGAGTCCTCTCGTCCTCTGGCTTGAGATGGCTGCCACCTATGGGTCAGATGATTGCATGGCAGCATTAAGCAATTGGTAATTAAATATAATATTGTTGTCCTAAAAAGTGTAAAATTTTGGAAAAAAAATTTCACGAACATTAATTGTCACGCACAACGAGTCTGTGTGGAAAATGTCAGCTCGATTGGATCACGGGAAGTGGGTTAAAAAACGACCGAAAATTTTGCACGGTCCTAAGCAAGCAAGCAAACTTAATATAAAGGATTTAAAAACTAAAACATGAACATGAAAACATCTTAAAGTGAATATGTGCATTCTAGATTTGAAGCTTTCGTGACTGCAAGGATTCATATTCTTAGGTTTTTTCCGTAAAGTCACGTAGGTAAAAAAAATAAAATTAATAAAATTAAAATAAAATAAATAAAAATCACGACGTTTCGGAGGCAACACAAGCTTCCGTCTTTAGGTGGAACCGTCACAGCACGATTGCTGTATCAAGTGATTTAATTATTTTACTTACGTGACTTTACCGAAACAACCTAAGAATATGACTGAGTGCAAACAGAAAATCCAAGAAAAGACAGCAAAATATTGCAGGAAAAATCACCGTACACCAACGCTGTGTGCAAATATCCCAGTGGGATGCAAGTCAAACAACAACAACAACCACAAGACAACTTAGATTAAGGCCATCAGTCTAACTCCGTACTACAACAACACAAACATGGCCAAACCAAAACACTTTTCGAAAATCACCAAAATAAAGCCATAAAAGTCATACAACAACAACCACAAGACAACTTAGATTAAGGCCATCAGTCTAACTCCGTACTACAACAAACAAAACATAGCCAAACCAAAAAACTTTTCTAAATCATCAAAATAAAGCCGTGAAAGCAATGAAACAGTGATCATAGGAACTGTGACCGAATTTTCACAATAAACGACGTCAACAACATGTACTACCAAACTCTGCAGCCATAGCTGGCTGCATGACTCACTCGATCGAGTCAAGAGCAGCAGCGGAGTAGTGAATCATCGTTGCCGTGATCAATTACCCCTCCGTGATTGTGTATTTGGGGGCACTGCGTCAATGTACGTTGCTAGGGCGTCCTGTTCTGGATGACCACAGTAGCCACACAACTGCTGGAGAGTTGTTGTTGTTTTGCTTTTACGCATTCATCTTCCATTCTAGATTTGAAGCTTTCGTGACTGCAAGGATTCATAATCTTAGTTTTTTCGGTAAAGTCACGTAGGTAAAAAATGGAATTAAAATTTTATTTTTATTAATTTTATTTTTATTAATTTTATTTTTATTAATTTAATTTTTATTAATTTAATTTTTATTAATTTTAATTTCATTTTTGAGTGGGTTGGTGGGTTGGTGGGTTGGTGGGCTACCTATGTAGCTCTGGAGGGCGAGTGGTGGTGCAGCGGTTAGCGCTACGCTGCAATACCAACCCGGCTATGACCCCGAGTTCGACTCCCAGCTCACGGCCAACACCGATGACGATTGCCTGGGGCTCCCCCTAGGTCGACTCAGCCTCAAATAAGTCTCCTTGGTGGCTGTGTGTAGTCAACATCGCCACTGGGGAGACAAAGGCGGCCGGGCGTGGTTTGCTGGCCACCCACCCCCTCGTGTGCCGCAGTGCCGGTAGCCTTCATAGCACTACAGATTGTTCAACTCACAGTTCCAATTCTTTATCGAGGAAAACGCATACTTATTAACTGATTACTAATCTTATAAATAGGCAAAGTATGTGATCATGTGTGTCTGTTCAAAATGTTTAGCGTACTTCCCGACATGCAACAAACTGGAAATTTGCCACGTGGGTACTTTCCAGACTGTACACCATGCAAACATTATAAAATTACACTTTTGTTTTGGGGGGGGTGGGTGGGGAGCTCAATAATGCATAACATTTTTGCACGGCAAGTGAGCTGTGACGTCACATCTGTCACGTGACCCGCGCGTGTGGAAGCGTCACGCATTGTAGTGTAGCGGGTAGCGCTACGCTGCGCTACGAACCCGAGTTCGACGATTATTTCAACCGCTCCTGGGCCTCCCCTAGGTCGACTCAGCCTCAAACGAGTAACTGCTGTGGTGTGTGAACATCGCCACTGGGGAGACAAAGGCGGCCGGGCGTGGTGCTGTCCACCCACCCCCTCGTTAATTATATAATTAGTATAATAAATAATTATATATTTATTATAATTAGTATAATAAATAATTATATAATTATGTAATATTTTTATATAATTATATTATTGTATAATTATATAATTACAATAACCCCCTCCCTCCTTCGATCAGTGGGGACACACCTGATAAGATAATAGTATTTTAGAAAGTAGTTTATACTGGAAGTTTGCGGTGTCTCTCTCTCTCTGTGTGTCTGTTTCTCTCTCTCTCCCCGTGGTCGCGTGGATTTTGTGTCCGGGATTTTTTCTCTGTTTCCCCCGCTCCACACATTAAGAATCAACGTCACCACGCGTTTGGGAGTTGTTTGGCTACGGCTCTACATTTACACACGATGATGACGACGACGACGATCCACTTTGTTGAGCCGTTATCGTTTGTGATTAGCCCAGGGTCGCTTCTGAAACAAATAATTTATTTAGACATAGTGGCTCAGCGATGGGCTAATTCAACTGGGTAAAATTAACCCGTAAAAACAAAGTTTTTCACTATAAATCCTTTATATGCGTGGCATCGGGGCGGCTAGAGTCCTCTCGTCCTCTGGCTTGAGATGGCTGCCACCTATGGGTCAGATGATTGTCTGGCAGCATTAAACAATTGGTAATTACATTTTTAATTGTTTTCCCTAAAAAGTGTAAAATTTTGGAAAAAAATTGTTCACGAACATTAATTGTCTCGCACAACGAGTCTGTGTGCAAAATGTCAGCTCGATTGGATCACGGGAAGTGGGTTAAGAAACCACCGAAAGATTTGCACGGTCGTAAGCAAGCAAGTGAACTTAATATGAAGGATTTAAAAAAAAGAAAATTATAGATTTGAAGCTTTCGTGACTGCAAGGATTCATACTCATAGGTTTTTTCGGTAAAGTCACGTAGGGAAAAATAAGTAAATAATACAATATAATAAAAATAATAGAAATAATAATAGAAATAAAATAATAAATCACGACGTTTCGGGGGCAACACAAGCTTCCTTCATCAGGTGTAAAAAAAAATAACCTAAGAGTATCAAATAAGAAAACCCGTACTTTTTGGTTTTATCGGTAAAGTCACGTAGGAAAAAATAAATAAATGAAAAAACAACTCGAAATTTTTTCATTTTTTTCATTTATTTATTTGCACCCACGTAACTTTACCGAAAGAACTAAAGGGTATGGATCCCTGCAGTCACGAAAACTTCAAATCTCGATTAACAAAACCGACTTGAACAGTTTTTAAATCCTTTATTAAATCCTTTATATTAAGTTCACTTGCTTGCTTGCTTACGACCGTGCAAACCTTTTGGTCGTTTTTTAACCCACTTCCCGTTGATCCAATCGAGCTGACATTTTGCACACAGACTCGTTGTGCGAGACAATTAATGTTCGTGAAAATTTTTTCCAAAATTTTACACTGTTTAGGGAAAACAAATTAAATATTTAATTACCAATTGCTTAATACTGGCAGACAATCATCTGACCCATAGGTGGCAGCCATCTCAAGCCAGAGGATGAGAGGACTCTAGCCGCCACGCATATAAAGGATTTAGAGTGAAAAACTTTGTTTTTACGGGTTATTTTTTTCCTTGCTGTGGTTGTCCCACCTGATGACGATTGCTTGTGTTGCGATCGAAACGTCGCGATGGATTATTTCTCCACTCTACGTGACTTTACCGAAAGAACCAAAGAGCAAGACAATCTCATTGAGTTGTTTCCGTGATGTGAGTCCATGGGTGGAAAAAACCCGATTTTTCCAGCGGCAGGCATCGTTTTTTTTTCTTTCTTTAATACAATTAAACCCGATTACGGGGAATTAAAACCTGGTTTAATGAATACGAAACTCTGACCCAAGGCTTAGGCTGCTTCCTCGTCGGTGCTGCTATCATCGTACTCGGAGGGGCCGTCGGGCACGGGATAGTCGTAGAATGCGGCGGGCAGGTTGGTCTTGATGAACACGAGCTTAAATTTCGATTTAAAGCTTTCGTGACTGCAGGGATTCATCTTCTTGGTTCTTTCGGTAAAGTCACGTAGAAGGGAAATAATAAAATAAAATAAAATTTACCTAATAAAGTAATAAAATATTTTAGTATGTTTTATTTTTATTATTTTATTATTAAAATAAAACATAATAAAATAAAATGATATTTTATGTTTTATTTTTATAATTTTATTATTTCCATTCTACGTTACTTTATCGAAAGAACCAAGAAGATGAACACGAGCTTCTCCTCCACAATCGTGGGCACTGCCAGTGAGTTCCTGAGCTTGGAATGGATGAAGTCCATCGTTGAGAAGTGCGCTTCTGCAATTAGAACCAATTAAACCGGATTTCTCCCAATCTCAGTTGATCGGGTGTAATATAAAAAGTTAACCCGTAAAAACAAAGTTTTTCACTATAAATCCTTTATATGCGTGGCGGCTAGAGTCCTCTCGTCCTCTGGCTTGAGATGGCTGCCACCTATGGGTCAGATGATTGCCTGCCACCATTAAGCAATTGGTAATTAAATATATTTTTGTCCTAAAAAGTGTAAAATTTTGGAAAACATTTTTCACGAACATTAATTGTCTCGCACAACGAGTCTGTGTGCAAAATGTCAGCTCGATTGGATCACGGGAAGTGGGTTAAAAAACGACCGAAAGATTTGCACGGTCGTAAGCAAGCAAACAAGTGAACTTAATATAAAGGATTTAAAAAGACAATTAAACCCGATTGTAAAAAAACCCGACTGTGCCACAATTGTCAGTGAGTCGCTTTTACGTCAAAGCAGAGGTCGCAACCGGGTACCCGATACCCGTACCCTACCCGATACCCGGCTACCCGTACCCGGCCGGTACGGGTACCCGTTTGCGACCCTGGTGAGGCCGGGTACGGGTAGGCCGTGAGTCACTTGTGAGTAACTGTTTGTCACTCATTTCCCAACGTCTTGTCTCTTCTCACAATTCAAGTTCCTAGAATCAACCCACCCGCGCCTGCAACGTGGCTTCATCCCAGAGGTCGCAATCGGGTACCCGATACCCGTACCCTACCCGATACCCGTACCCTACCCGATACCCGGCCGGGTACAGGTAGCCGGGTATCGGGTAGGGTACGGCAGAGGTCGCAAACGGGTTTTGATTCCTTACCCGTACCCGGCCGGGTACAAGTACCCGTTCCCCACCCGTACCCTACCCGAAATGAGTGACAAACGGTTACTCACCAGTGACTCACAGCCTACCCGTACCCGTACCCGGCCGCACCAGGGTCGCAAACGGGTACCCGTACCCTACCCGATACCCGGCTACCCGTACCCGGCCTGGTATCGGGTAGGGTACGGGTATCTGGTACCCGATTGCGACCTCTGGGATGAAGCCACGTTGCAGGCGCGGGTGGGTTGATTCTAGGAACTTGAATTGTGAGAAGAGACAAGACGTTGGGAAATGAGTGACAAACGGTGACTCACCAGTGAATCACGGCCTACCCGTACCCGGCCGCACCAGGGTCGCAAACGGGTACCCGTACAGGCCGGGTACGGGTAGCCGGGTATCGGGTAGGGTACGGGTATCGGGTACCCGGTTGCGACCTCTGGGGTACGGGTACCCGTTTGCGACCCTGGTGCGGCCGGGTACGGGTAAGGAATCAAAACCCGTTTGCGACCTCTGAGTCAAAGGCGACGCTGGGGTTCCACTGCCCTCTGGTGTCTGGCCACGGTAAGTGCAGCGAGATTCCGGATCACTGCGGCCAAATCGCCTTCACGGGGCTCTGAGGAAAACCTCAGGCGGCTCTTCTCTGTCCATGTGTAAAAAAGAATAAGCGAAAAAACTCCTTAAAAAAAGTTTTTTTTATAAAGAAAAGTTATTTTTTTTTCGATTTAAAGCTTTCGTGATTGCAGGGATACATATTCTTGGTTCTTTCGGTAAAGTCACGTAGAAGGGAAATAATGAAATAATAAAAATATAAAACATAATAAATTCTCACGACGTTTCGGCCACAACGCAAGCAGCCGTCCTCAGGTGAAGAACAGGTCTGTCGGAAAGACAGCGTCCCAATGTTTTATTATGAGCAACTTCGTTTAACTCGCGGTCGAGAAGGACGTCAATGACGCCTGAGACGTCACGTGACGCCTGAGACGACACGGAACGCGTGAGATGACACGTGACGTCTGAGACACGTGACGTATAGTGTAGTGTATAGTGTAGTGTATAGTGTAGTGTATAGTAGTGTATAGTAGTGTAGTGTATAGTAGTGTATAGTGTAGTGTATAGTAGTGTAGTGTATAGTAGTGTAGTGTATAGTAGTGTTTAGTGTAGTGTATAGTGTAGTGTGTAGGTGTGTATAGTAGTGTAGTGTATAGTGTAGTGTATAGTGTAGTGTATAGTAGTGTAGTGTATAGTGTAGTGTATAGTAGTGTAGTGTATAATAGTGTATAGTATAGTGGATAGTGTATAGTGTAGTGTATAGTGTATTGTATATAGTGTAGTGTATAGTGTAGTGTATAGTGTAGTGTATAGTAGTGCATAGTATAGTGGATAGTGTATAGTGTAGTGTATAGTGTAGTGTATAGTGTAGTGTATAGTAGTGTGTAGTCGTGTAGTGTATAGTGTAGTGTATAGTGTAGTGTATAGTAGTGTAGTGTATAGTAATGTAGTATATAGTGCAGTGTATAGTGTAGTGTGTAGGTGTGTATAGTAGTGTAGTGTATAGTGTAGTGTATAGTGTAGTGTATAGTGTAGTGTATAGTAGTGTATAGTGTAGTGTATAGTGTAGTGTATAGTAGTGTATAGTGTAGTGTATAGTAGTGTATAGTGTAGTGTATAGTGTAGTGTATAGTAGTGTATAGTGTAGTGTATAGTGTCGTGTATAGTAGTGTAGTGTATAGTAGTGTAGTGTATAGTGCAGTGTATAGTGTAGTGTAGTGTATAGTGTATTGTATAGTGTAGTGTATAGTGCAGTGTATAGTAGTGTCGTGTATAGTGTAGTTTATTATAGTCGTTTAGTGTATAGTAGTTTAGTGTATAGTGTATTGTATAGTGCAGTGTATAGTGTAGTGTATAGTGTAGTGTTTATGATGTTGAGTATAGTGTAGTGTATAGTGTAGTGTATAGTGTAGTGTATAGTGCAGTGTATAGTGTAGTGTGTAGGTGTGTATATTAGTGTAGTATATAGTGTAGTGTATAGTGTAGTGTATAGTATTGTATAGTGTAGTGTATAGTAGTGTATAGTGTAGTGTATAGTGTAGTGTATAGTAGTGTATAGTGTAGTGTATAGTGTAGTGTATAGTGTAGTGTATAGTAGTGTATAGTGTAGTGTATAGTGTCGTGTATAGTAGTGTAGTGTATAGTAGTGTAGTGTATAGTGCAGTGTATAGTGTAGTGTAGTGTATAGTGTAGTGTATAGTGTAGTGTATAGTGCAGTGTATAGTAGTGTAGTGTATAGTGTAGTTTATAGTAGTTTAGTGTATAGTAGTCTAGTGTATATTGTATTTTATAGTGCAGTGTATAGTGTAGTGTATAGTGTAGTGTTTATGATGTTGAGTATAGTGTAGTGTATAGTGTAGTGTATAGTGTAGTGTATAGTGCAGTGTATAGTGCAGTGTATAGTGTAGTGTATAGTGCAGTGTATAGTAGTGTAGTGTATAGTGTAGTGTATAGTGTAGTGTATAGTGTAATGTATAGTGTAGTGTATAGTTTAGTGTATAGTGTAGTGTATAGTGTAGTGTGTAGTGTAGTGTATAGTGTAGTGTATAGTAGTGTATAGTGTAGTGTATAGTGCAGTGTATAGTAGTGTAGTGTATAGTGTAGTGTATAGTGTAGTGTATAGTGTAGTGTATAGTAGTATATAGTGTAGTGTATAGTAGTGTGTAATGTAGTGTATAGTGTAGTGTATAGTGTAGTGTATAGTAGTGTATAGTGTAGTGTATAGTGTAGTGTATAGTGTAGTGTATAGTAGTGTTTAGTGTAGTGTATAGTAATGTATAGTGTAGTGTATAGTGTAGTGTATAGTAGTGTAGTGTATAGTGTAGTGTATAGTAGTGTATAGTGTAGTGTATAGTGTAGTGTATAGTGTAGTGTATAGTAGTGTATAGTGTAGTGTATAGTGTAGTGTATAGTGCAGTGTATAGTGCAGTGTATAGTGTAGTGTATAGTGCAGTGTATAGTAGTGTAGTGTATAGTGTAGTGTATAGTGTAGTGTATAGTGTAATGTATAGTGTAGTGTATAGTTTAGTGTATAGTGTAGTGTATAGTGTAGTGTGTAGTGTAGTGTATAGTGTAGTGTATAGTAGTGTATAGTGTAGTGTATAGTGCAGTGTATAGTAGTGTAGTGTATAGTGTAGTGTATAGTGTAGTGTATAGTGTAGTGTATAGTAGTATATAGTGTAGTGTATAGTAGTGTGTAATGTAGTGTATAGTGTAGTGTATAGTGTAGTGTATAGTGTAGTGTATAGTAGTGTATAGTGTAGTGTATAGTGTAGTGTATAGTGTAGTGTATAGTGTAGTGTATAGTAGTGTTTAGTGTAGTGTATAGTAATGTATAGTGTAGTGTATAGTGTAGTATATAGTGTAGTGTATAGTGTAGTGTATAGTAGTGTATAGTGTAGTGTATAGTGTAGTGTATAGTAGTGTATAGTGTAGTGTCTAGTGTAGTGTATAGTAGTGTATAGTGTAGTGTATAGTGTAGTATATAGTGTAGTGCATAGTGTAGTGTATAGTGTAGTGTGTAGTGTAGTGTATAGTGTAGTGTATAGTGTAGTATATAGTGTAGTGTATAGTGTAGTGTGTAGTGTAGTGTATAGTGTAGTTTATAGTGTATAGTGTAGTGTATAGTGTAGTGTATAGTGTAGTGTATAGTGTATAGTGTAGTGTATAGTGTAGTGTATAGTGTAGTGTATAGTGTGTAGTGTATAGTGTGTAGTATAGTGTAGTGTATAGTGTAGTGTAGTAGTGTATAGTGTAGTGTATAGTGTAGTGTATAGTGTAGTGTATAGTGTAGTGTATAGTAGTGTAGTGTATAGTGTAGTGTATAGTAGTGTATAGTGTAGTGTATAGTGTAGTATATAGTGTAGTATATAGTGTAGTGTATAGTGTAGTGTATAGTGTAGTGTATAGTAGTTTATAGTGTAGTGTATAGTGTAGTGTATAGTAGTGTATAGTGTAGTGTCTAGTGTAGTGTATAGTGTAGTGTGTAGTGTAGTGTATAGTGTAGTGTATAGTGTAGTGTATAGTGTAGTGTATGGTGTAGTGTATAGTGTAGTGTGTAGTGTAGTGTATAGTGTAGTGTATAGTGTAGTATATAGTGTAGTGTATAGTGTAGTGTATAGTGTAGTGTATAGTGTAGTGTATAGTGTATAGTGTAGTGTATAGTGTAGTGTATAGTGTAGTGTATAGTGTGTAGTGTATAGTGTGTAGTATAGTGTAGTGTATAGTGTAGTGTAGTAGTGTATAATGTAGTGTATAGTGTGGTGTATAGTGTAGTGTATAGTGTAGTGTATAGTGTAGTGTATAGTGTTTAGTGTATAGTGTGTAGTATAGTGTAGTGTATAGTGTAGTGTAGTAGTGTATAGTGTAGTGTATAGTGTAGTGTATAGTGTAGTGTATAGTAGTGTAGTGTATAGTGTAGTGTATAGTAGTGTATAGTGTAGTGTATAGTGTAGTATATAGTGTAGTATATAGTGTAGTGTATAGTGTAGTGTATAGTGTAGTGTATAGTAGTTTATAGTGTAGTGTATAGTGTAGTGTATAGTAGTGTATAGTGTAGTGTCTAGTGTAGTGTATAGTGTAGTGTGTAGTGTAGTGTATAGTGTAGTGTATAGTGTAGTGTATAGTGTAGTGTATGGTGTAGTGTATAGTGTAGTGTGTAGTGTAGTGTATAGTGTAGTGTATAGTGTAGTGTATAGTGTAGTGTATAGTGTAGTGTATAGTGTATAGTGTAGTGTATAGTGTAGTGTATAGTGTAGTGTATAGTGTGTAGTGTATAGTGTGTAGTATAGTGTAGTGTATAGTGTAGTGTAGTAGTGTATAATGTAGTGTATAGTGTGGTGTATAGTGTAGTGTATAGTGTAGTGTATAGTGTAGTGTATAGTGTTTAGTGTATAGTGTGTAGTATAGTGTAGTGTATAGTGTAGTGTAGTAGTGTATAGTGTAGTGTATAGTGTAGTGTATAGTGTAGTGTATAGTGTAGTGTATAGTGTGTAGTATATTGTAGTGTATACTGTAGTGTAGTAGTGTATAGTGTAGTGTATAGTGTAGTGTATAGTGTAGTGTGTAGTGTAGTGTATAGTGTAGTGTATAGTGTAGTGTATAGTGTAGTGTATAGTGTATAGTGTAGTGTATAGTGTAGTGTATAGTGTAGTGTATAGTGTATAGTGTAGTGTATAGTGTGTAGTATAGTGTAGTGTATAGTGTAGTGTAGTAGTGTATAGTGTAGTGTATAGTGTGGTGTATAGTGTAGTGTATAGTGTAGTGTATAGTGTATAGTGTTTAGTGTATAGTGTAGTGTATAGTGTAGTGTATAGTGTGTAGTATAGTGTAGTGTATAGTGTAGTATAGTAGTGTATAGTGTAGTGTATAGTGTATAGTGTAGTGTATACAGCATCTGAAAGCGCATCGCGATGTGGTGACCACCGTTCTTGGTTCGACGGCTGAGCCCAAAGCAGCTGCTGCTGAGCGAATGGTGAGCGAGTGTTGAGCGACTTGGTGAGCACTTGGTGAGCGAGTGGTGAGCGAGTGGTGAGCGAGTGGTGAGCGAGTGGTGAGCGAGTGGTGAGCGAGTGTGTGGTGAGCGACTTGGTGAGCGAGTGAGCGGTGAGCGAGCGAGCGGCGAGCGAGCGGCGAGCCACTGAGTTGCTGACCCGGTTGGGTGGCTGACGAAGTCGCTACCAGCAGGGGGCGCATCGAGACCACAACTCGGATTGCTGAAACCCCCACCGCCTCCTACAGAACCACAATCTACACCCCCCCCACACTCCAGCCCCCCCACACTCCCCCCACCTTCCACCACCTTCTATCCACCCCTCCCACCCTCCACCACCCCTACACTCCACCCCCACACTCCCCCCACCCCCCACACTCCCCCCACAAACATGGCCACTGATAATCATGGCTCTGATAATTACAATGCCCATAACAAAACTACACGAGTTTAATTTCGATTTAAAGCTTCTTTCGTGACTGCAGGGATTCATCTTCTTGGTCCTTTCCGTAAAGTCACGTAGAAGGGAAGTAATAAAATAATAAAAATAAAACATAATAAAATTTCGATTTAAAGCTTTCGTGACTGCAGGGATTCATCTTCTTGGTTCTTTCCGTAAAGTCACGTAGAAGGGAAGTAATAAAATAATAAAAATAAAACATAATAAAACAATTCTCACGACGTTTCGGCCACAACGCTGTCTTCCCGACAGACCTGTTCTTCACCTGGGGACGGCTGCTTGCGTTGTGGCCGAAACGTCGTGAGAATTATTTTATTATGTTTAAATTTTATTTTTATTATTTTACTAATTCCCTTCTACGTAACCAAGAAGATATTCTTACGTTAGGAAGTTGTCACTCACCCCACCAATCAGAAGTGCCCTAGGTCCTACATGAACCTTCATCTGGCCTGTGTAAGATGATTCTTTGCCTCGTGGGGTCGTGGGGTCGTGTAGGAGAGGCTCACGAGGTGCTGATCTGTCACTCCCCACCACCTTCCCCTTACATCACGGACGCAGAGTGAGAGTGATGGGCACGTCACGTTCGCCGTGAGTGGGTGGGGAGGGAAGAGAAGGGCGAGGTGGGGGGTGGGGGTCTGTCTCCCCAACTCTTGACGGCACTCAGCGAGGTCACGTGCTGGGATGACCCGCAGCTATAAATTTGGGTTTGTTCTGGGCGTTTAGAGCCGACACGGCTGCGTCTACGTGGCTGGATTAGCGGTGGTGGTGGTGGTGGAGGAGGCTACTGGATCAGTCGGGAGGCAGTGGCACCACCCAACTAGAGGGCAAGAGGAGCGACGCTCACAACAACGAGCGGAGCGCCGGGCGGATAAAACGCAGCGAGTTGGCAGATGTATCTGTTAGTCGTTCCAGCCAGTCGACCCATGGCACCTGCTGGGTCTGTCCCGCGAACCTCCCCCTGCCAGCAGCGAGGGCCTTCGACGCTTCACGTGGTGGCCCCAAAGTGCACGTGGCCTGGCACGGGCGCCCTGGTGACGTCACCGTCACTTTGGTGGCGAATGGTGCTGGTGATGATGGTGGTGGGGGAGCGGTGGTGCAGCGGTTAGCGCTACGCTGCGCTACGAACGCGGCGCATACCGAGTTCGATTCCCGCTCACGTTCAACGGCCGTGGCGATTATGCGAACCGGTCCTGGGCCTCCCCTAGGTCGACTCGGCCTCGAATGAGTACCTGGTGCGGTGTGCGAACATCGCCACTGGGGAGACAAAGGCGGTCGGGCGTGGTGCTGGCCACCCACCCCTCGTGTGCCAGTGCCGGCCTTAATAGGTGCTCGCTAACAGCACTTGCCCCGACAGTCTGTTAAGGCTACACGGGTGATCTTTATCTTGTCTTGAGGGTAATATATTATTACATAACCATTTAACATCATGTTTAATTATTGACAATATATTGTATACAACGTATATATTTAGCATATATAAATATATATTTGCCTATTGACAATACATGACAGGAGAATAATGAATTAACAACAACAACCACACGCTGTATTACGAGTAAACATTGCGCATATTATATTTCTCGCACCTTCGATGAGTTCGGTCAGCTACGTACAGTGAGAAAAAAAAGTATTTGATCCCCTGCTGATTTTGTACGTTTGCCCACTGACAAAGAAATGATCAGTCTATAATTTTAATGGTAGGTTTATTTGAACAGTGAGAGACAGAATAACAACAACAAAATCCAGAAAAACGCATGTCAAAAATGTTATACATTGATTGGCATTTTAATGAGGGAAATAAGTATTTGACCCCCTCTCAATCAGAAAGATGTCTGGCTCCTAGGTGTCTTTTATACAGGTAACGAGCTGAGATTAGGAGCACACTCTTAAAGGGAGTGCTCCTAATGTCAGCTTGATACCTGTATAAAAGACACCTGTTCACAGAAGCAATCAATCAATCAGATTCCAAACTCTCCACCATGGCCAAGACCAAAGAGCTCTCCAAGGATGTCAGGGACAAGATTGTAGACCTTCACAGGGCTGGAATGGGCTACAAGACCATCGCCAAGCAGCTTGGTGAGAAGGTGACAACTGTTGGTGCGATTATTCGCAAATGGAAGAAACACAAAATAACTGTCAATCTCCCTCGGCCTGGGGCTCCATGCAAGATCTCACCTCGCGGAGTTGCAATGATCATGAGAACGGTGAGGAATCAGCCCAGAACTACACGGGAGGATCTTGTCAATGATCTCAAGGCAGCTGGGACCATAGTCACCAAGAAAACAGTTGGTAACACACTACGCCGTGAAGGACTGAAATCCTGCAGCGCCCGCAAGGTCCCCATGCTCAAGAAAGCACATATACAAGCCCGTATGAAGTTTGCCAATGAACATCTGAATGATTCAGAGGACAACTGGGTGAAAGTGTTGTGGTCAGATGAGACCAAAATGGAGCTCTTTGGCATCAACTCAACTCGCCGTGTTTGGAGGAGGAGGAATGCTGCCTATGACCCCAAGAACACCATCCCCACCGTCAAACATGGAGGTGGAAACATTATGCTTTGGGGGTGTTTTTCTGCTAAGGAGACAGGACAACTTCACCGCATGAAAGGGACGATGGACGGGGCCATGTACCGTCAAATCTTGGGTGAGAACCTCCTTTTCACAGGCAGGGCATTGAATATGAGTCGTGGATGGGTATTCCAGCATGACAATGACCCAAAACACACGGCCAAGGCAACAAAGGAGTGGCTCAAGAAGAAGCACATTAAGGTCCTGGAGTGGCCTAGCCAGTCTCCATACCTTAATCCCATAGAAAATCTGTGGAGGGAGCTGAAGGTTCGAGTTGCCAAACGTCAGCCTCGAAACCTTAATGACTTGGAGAAGATCTGCAAAGAGGAGTGGGACAAAATCCCTCCTGAGATGTGTGCAAACCTGGTGGCCAACTACAAGAAACGTCTGACCTATGTGATTGCCAATAAGGGTTTTGCCACCAAGTACTAAGTCATGTTTTGCAGAGGGGGTCAAATACTTATTTCCCTCATTAAAATGCAACTCAATTTCTAACATTTTTGACATGCGTTTTTCTGGATTTTGTTATTGTTATTCTGTCTCTCACTGTTCAAATAACCCTACCATTAAAAGTATAGACTGATCATTTCTTTGTCAGTTGTTGTTTATGCTGCCCTCCGCCACCCTGGGCGTGCCGCTGTTGATGTTGTTGTTGGTGGTTGTGTGGGTTGGTGGTGGTTTTGATGGCGATGGTGATGGTGGTGGTGGTGTTGGTGGTGTTGGTGGTGGTGGTGGTTTTGGTGGGGATGATGTTTGTGGTTGTTGGTGGTGTTGTTGGTGTTGGTGGTGGGTTTGGTGGGGGTGGTGTTGGTGGTGTTGGTGGTGTTGCTGATGGTGGTTTTGGTGGGGGTGGTGTTGGTGGTGTTGTTGGTGTTGGTGGTGTTGGTGGTGGGTTTGGTGGGGGTGGTGTTGGTGGTGTTGGTGGTGTTGCTGATGGTGGTTTTGGTGGGGGTGGTGTTGGTGGTGGGTTTGGTGGGGGTGGTGTTGGTGGTGGTGTTTGTAGTGCTGCTGATGGTGATGGTGGGTTCGGTGGGGGTGGTGGTGGTGGTGGTGTTGGTAGTGTTGTTGGTGGTGTTGGTGGTAGAGAGAGACCCATAGAGATACATAGAGACCCGTAGAGAGAGACCCATAGACATACATAGAGACCCATAGACATACATAGAGACCCATAGACATACATAGAGACCCGTAGAGATACATAGAGACCCATAGAGATACATAGAGACCCATAGCCATACATAGAGACCCATAGACATACATAGAGACCCATAGAGATACATGGAGACCCATAGAGATATATAGAGACCCATAGAGATACATAGAGATGCATAGAGACCCATAGAGATACATAGAGACCCATAGAGATACATAGAGACCCATAGACATACTTAGACAAACATAGACAAAGATCCCCTGTGTAGCCTCGCCAGACTGTTGGGGCAAGTGCTACCAGCGAGTAGCAGCGCCTATGAAGGCGACACACCAAAGACAAAGATCCCCTGTGTAGCCTCGCCAGACTGTTGGGGCAAGTGCTGTTAGCGAGTAGCAGCGCCTATGAAGGCGACACACCAAAGACAAAGATCCCCTGTGTAGCCTCGCCAGACTGCTGGGGCAAGTGCTGTTAGCGAGTAGCGGCGCCTATGAAGACGACACACCAAAGACAAAGATCCCCTGTGTAGCCTCGCCAGACTGCTGGGGCAAGTGCTGTTAGCGAGTAGCGGCGCCTATGAAGGCGACATACCAAAGACAAAGATTCCCTGTGTAGCCTCGCAAGACTGTTGGGGCAAGTGCTTTTAGTGAGTAGCAGCGCCTATGAAGGCGACACACCAAAGACAAAGATCCCCTGTGTAGCCTCGCCAGACTGTTGGGGCAAGTGCTGTTAGCGAGTAGCAGCGCCTATGAAGGCGACACACCAAATACAAAGATCCCCTGTGTAGCCTCGCCAGACTGATGGGGCAAGTGATGTTAGCGAGTAGCAGCGCCTATGAAGGCGACACACCAAAGACAAAGATTCCCTGTGTAGCCTCGCCAGACTCTTGGGGCAAGTGCTGTTAGTGAGTAGCGGCACCTAAGAAGGCGACATACCAAAGACAAAGATCCCCTGTGTAGCCTCGCCAGGCTGTTGGGGCAAGTGCTGTTAGCGAGTAGCAGCACCTATGAAGGCAACATACCAAAGACAAAGATCCCCTGTGTAGCCTCGCCAGACTGTTGGGACAAGTGCTGCCAGCGAGTAGCAGCACCTATGAAGGCGACATACCAAAGACAAAGATCCCCTGTGTAGCCTCGCCAGACTATTGGGGCAAGTACTACAAGCGAGTAGCAGCACCTATGAAGGCGACACACCAAAGACAAAGATTCCCTGTGTAGCCTCGCAAGACTGATGGGGCAAGTGCTGTTAGTGAGTAGCAGCGCCTATGAAGGCGACACCAAAGACAAAGATCCCCTGTGTAGCCTCGCCAGACTCTTGGGGCAAGTGCTGTTAACGAGTAGCAGCACCTATGCAGGCGACACACCAAAGACAAAGATCCCCTGTGTAGCCTCGCCAGACTGATGGGGCAAGTGCTGTCAGCGAGTAGTGGCGCCTATGAAGGCGACACACCAAAGACAAAGATCCCCTGTGTAGCCTCGCAAGACTGATGGGGCAAGTGCTGTCAGCGAGTAGCGGCGCCTATGAAGGCGACACACCAAAGACAAAGATCCCCTGTGTAGCCTCGCCATGCTGTTGGGGCAAGTGCTGTTAGTGAGTAGCAGCACCACGCCGAGGTCACGTGACGCGTCCACGTGATGGGCGTGTCACAGAAGCAGGTGGCTGACGACACGCACGCTGTAGATGGCGAGCCAGGATGACAGAAGCGAACACAAAGGTGGCGGCGTCATTGTGTCACCATCCTGGCCGGCTATTGTCCCGGCAGGCTAATTGCGGGGACGCGGGCGGTGGTGGCGGTGGTGGTGGCGGTGGTGGTGACGGTGGTGGTGGTGGTGGCGGTGGTGGTGACGGTGGTGGTGGCGATGGTGGTGGTGGTGGCGGTGGTGGTGGCGGTGGTGGCGGTGGTGGCGATGGTGGCGATGGTGGTGGTGGCGGTGGTGGCGGTGGTGGTGGTGACGGTGGTGGTGGTGGCGGTGGTGGCGGTGGTGGTGGCGGCGGTGGTGGTGGCGGCGGTGGTGGTGGTGACGGTGGTGGCGGTGGTGGTGGCGGTGGTGGTGGTGGTGGCGGTGGTGGCGGTGGTGGTGGCGATGGTGGTGGCGGCGGTGGTGGTGGCGGCGGTGGCGGTGGCAGTGGCGGTGGTGGTGGTGATGGTGGTGGTGGTGGCGGTGGTGGTGGTGGCGGTGGTGGCGTGGATTGAGTCGAGAAGGCGATTAAAGCGATCGTAGACAAACGTCAGCGCCCGGTCTCTACTGGGTGTCTATCACAGCTGGCAACCCCTTATCGGTGCCCTACCTTGTTACCGACCAATTCCAGACCGTATTGGTCACCCCGTTGCTCCTTATACATATCAACGTCCATCGCAAGGGAGACACACAAACAAATAGACACAAAAATGTTGCCCGAGTTGAAGCGCTGTACGCTGAATGGACTCTGAAAACTCACACCCCCTGTACACGAATACGGGGAAACCGTGTGGGGTGACACGGGCTGAGGTGACACGGGCTGAGGTGACACGGGCTGGGGTGACACGGGCTGGGTGTGACATGGTATGGGGTGACACGGGCTGGGGTGACACGGGCTGGGTGTGACATGGTATGGGGTGACACGGGCTGGGTGTGACACGGGCTGGTGTGACACGGGCTGGGTGTGACACAGGGTGGGCTGACACGGGCTGGGTTGACACGGGCTGGGCTGACACGGGCTGGGGCAAGTGCTGTCCACGAGTAGCAGCACCTATGAAGTTCACCACGGCACACGAACACGTGTTGCGGTGGCCAGCACCACGCCCGGCCGCCTTTGTCTCCCCGGTGTGTCCGTGTGTAAACACCGCCGCCACTTGCCCCCCCCCTGCCCCCCCCTGCCCCCCCTGCCCCCCCCCTGCCCCCCCCCCCTCTTCGAGTGGGACCTTCGCTTCCAATGGTATTGAATATTTAATGACAGAGGGATCAGCACCCCCAATCCTCACCACCCCCCCCACCCCTGGAATAAATAAATAATTTATCGCAGCAGCAGCAGCAGCAGCTGTAGCAGCCGTAGCTGCCTCTCTGTACCCATCCCTGGCCCACGAGTGGACATCTCTCCTAGCCAGCCATTGGTCCAGCCGAAACATACACACACGTGATGTGTAGCTGTGTGTGTGTGTACATACGTATGTGCACACACACACGTATGTACGCATAGGGAGCGGTGGTGTAGCGGTTAGCGCTACGCTGCGCTACGAACCCGGCGACCCGAGTTCGATTCCCACTCACGGCCAACACCACCCAGTGACGATTATCTGAACCGGTACTGGGCCTCCCCTAGGTCGACTCAGCCTCAAATGAGTACCTGGTGTGGTGCGTAAAAAACATCGCCGCTGGGGAGACAAAGGCGGTCGGGCGTGGTGCTGGCCACCCACCCCCTCGTGTGCCGTGCCAGCCTTCATAGGTGCTCGCTAACAGCCCTTGCCCCATCAGTCCGTTAAGGCTACCCGTACCCGGCCGGGTATTGGGTAGGGTACGGGTACCCGGTTGCGACCTCTGGGATGAAGCCATGTTGCAGGCGCGGGTGGGTTGATTCTAGGAACTTGAATTGTGAGAAGAGACAAGACGTTGGGAAATGAGTGACAAACGGGGACTCACCAGTGACTCACGGCCTACCCGTACCCGGCCGGGTATGGCTAGCCGGGTATCGGGTCGGGTACCCGGTTGTGACCTCTGGCTGCTACAAACCGCAACATCGCTGGCGGGAAACGGAGAAGTGATGCTAACGCAAGCGACGATCATCGCCTCTCTCCCAGTGGCAGCGGGGGGGGGGGCGGGGGGGGTGACGAGACTCCTGGGGGGCCTTGACGACACCGGGGTGTCCGGCTGGAGTCAACCAGCAGCGCCGCGGGGGTCACGCCTAGGCCTTGGCAAGGTTAAAGGTCAAAAGGTCAAAAGCAACGAGCCTACTTTTACCCTACCATTTACCTTACCACAATACAAATTACCCGATCACAGGGTAATTGCTGGGGTACTACTGCACATGAACAAGGTTTCTAACAGGTAAATGCTATAAGGCAGAGCGCTTTAATCTGATAGAATACTCTCGATGATTCCAATTTTAAATGGAGGCCACGGACTGCGCCACGGAGCTTTTCGCGAGCGGTAAACACGGTTGATTTTTGAGCTTTTGTGACGCCAGGAATTATTCTTTGGTTCTTTCGGTGAAGTCACGTCTAAATGAAGTATGGGAATTGACGGCAGGAACTTCTTGACGGGTAACACACTTTTATTAAATCCTTTAGGTATCACAATACAACGTGTGGTCTTTCTTCTTCCTCCGACACACTCCACTAATCTCGTGTAAGCTCTAGGCCTCTGGCTACACCCGATACACTTGACTCGTGTAGACCCTATGCCTCTGGCTACACACCATATACTCGACTCGTGTAAGCCCTATGCCTCTGGCTACACAATACACTCGACTCGTGTAAGCCCTATGCCTCTGGCTACACAATACACTCGACTCGTGTAAGCCCTATGCCCTGGCTACACATAATACATTCGGCTCGTGTAGACCTATGGCTACACCCACTACACTCGCCTCTGGGTTACACAGAGTCCCGGTCCCCTTAGGACAGCGGGGCTAGGTACCGCAGGGCTCTAGGTCTTCATCCCCGTCTTCATTCTTCGCTGGTTACACACTGCCCTTACGCCTGTGTGCATCCCCTTTTATAGCCCCTGCTCACGAGAGGCGGAGCTGATGCGTACTTCAGCATGAGCATCGCTCCTTAATGAACCAATCACGACGCACTCTCTCTACGATCCGGTTTCCCCAGCGCGTGTTAACACTCCTCCACCAATCCCACCGCGCTGCCACCCGGTCACTCCCTCTCAGCACGTCACCGGTCCACAGCCAATCAGTACCCCGTAACCCACGACCCCGCGCTGACCCCTGATCCTCCACCGTCAGCGCACGTCACCACCTACACAGCCAATCATCACGCACTGTGCATACGATCCTTAATCCCAGCGCGTATCACCTCTACATCACCCCCTCCCACATAGCTTGCAGCCGGCCCGGCTGTTAACCTACAACACATCATAACGCAACGCAGTAATAAAGAACTCCACATCCCAGTGTGCCCCGTAACACAACGACAACAACATAACACAACCCTAAATATGAAGCAATATACAGCCCGACGAACAACACAATAAAAGCGAACACCGTAAAACGAACGCGCCAAGTGTCACTGTGACCCACGCAGTGCCGAGGCGCTCCGGCTGCCTCGACTCCGCACGTGGTAGGTTACACAAAGTAGCGCGACCTAGCGCGAGTCCGTCTGGCCGGTCCGTCGTACGGAACGGGACGTTGGCGACCGTCCGGTGTCTCCGGCAGCTCTAGACGGCACGGGTCGGGCCTGGAAGGACCGGCCCCGCCGTGAAGATCCGGCCGCCGGTGGTCGGCAGCAGTCAGTTCCGAGACACCTGGGAGCGGATCAGGCGGAGACATGTGAGGAGCAGGCAAGGACAATTCCCCCTCAGGGTCGTCGGTCACGTCACATGCCCGGCCCTCACGACACAAGGGGAGGCCATACGGAGGCGAGAACGGTTTCAGTCGGGAGGGGTGGACGTACCAACGGCGTTTCCCCCATTTGATCTGAACGCACTGGGGGCGTGCAACCCGCACGACCTCCACGGGTCCCCGCCACGGCTTCAACAATTTAGGCGACGTGGCCAAAGGTGCCTGAGGGCAATGCAGCCAGGCCTTGTCACCTGGTTCCCAATTGTGCACGGACACCTTCCGTGCCCGCAACCGCTCGTTCGCAATTTGGCGAGCCCGCGAATTAAGCCGTGCGGCCTCCCTTGCCTCTGTCAGTTTATGAATATTAAATTTAATATGCTCTGCCAATTTAGAATTAGTTCGTGGTGCGGGCAGACCCAGCTGCGTTTCCATGGGCGGGTCGGCTTCCCGACCGTACATTAGAAAAAACGGGGAAAACCCCGTAGCTGCATGGGGGGCCATTCTATACGCGGCAAGGACCCCAGGGACCTGCAGGTCCCAATCAACATGCGACTCACACACCTGCTGGCACAGCATAGAGGTTAATGTCCTGTTAAGCCTCTCCACCATCCCGTCCGTCTGCGGGTGGTACGGGGAGGTACGCACCTTTTTGGTACCCAACAGGTCGCACACCTCCTGCAGTAATTTACTCGAAAAATTTTTCCCTTGGTCAGTCAGCAAGCGTTCGGGAGCCCCCTTGTCCAGGACGTAGCCCTGGACAAAGGCGTCCGTCACAGCCACCGCCGACTGGTTGGCGAGTGGCCACGCCATAGGCCACCGGGTAAAATATTCGACCCCCACCAACAGGTACTTATTACCCCTAGGCGTGACCGGAAAGGGCCCCAAAATATCGAGTGCAACGAGCTCGTTAATGCGCGAGACCTGAATAGATTGCAGCGGTGGATTAGCTGCCACGGGCGGTGGTTTCCGTCTGGCGCACTCAACACAACCCTTCAGAATATTCACCACGTCACCCCCCATTCCCGGCCAATAATAGTCACGCTGAAGCAGGGCAAGCGTTTTGTTAACTCCCAAATGCAAGAGGCGTTCGTGTGCGGCCAAAACAACCTTCCCCCTCACAGCAGAAGGCACCACAATCGCATGCCGCCGGGACAAACTGTCCCATCTCATCAACAGGCCCTGCTTAAGCTCGTAGGAGCCAGTTCGGTCGTGGCTACCTTCGGAACCCTCCGTCTTTCGGCGCAATGCCAGCAGGGAGCTGTCCGCCATTTGGAGACGGCCCCACTCAATCAACGACAGTGAAAGCAGCGAGTCCTGACCCCCTGGGGTAGCGGGACCATCCCCAATTGGTGTGCTCGCGGTCGCAACCAACGCCTCCCTACCTTCCGTAACCGGAGGTTTACAGCGCGCCGATCCCGATAAGCACGCACATTTGTGACAAGGCAACAACCGCGACAGGGCATCGGCATTCGTGTGTCGCAACCCTTTACGGTACATAGTCGTGAACTGATAGTCCTGGAGGACTTCCAACCACCGCGACAATTGGCCCGAGGGCTGGGCAACCCGTAATGAATACTGGAGCGCCGCATGGTCCGTCCGGACCGTGAAATGACGACCATACAGATATGGCCTGAATTGTTGTACAAAAAAAACAATGGCAAGTAGTTCACGACGGGTGACGCAGTAGCGCTGCTCTGCCGGCGACAACACCCTGCTACCATAGGCGACCACCCGTTCGACCCCTCCAACGACTTGGGACAGCACTCCCCCAATGCCCGTGTTGCTAGCATCCGTGTCTAGCAAGAAGGGACTCTCAAAGTCCGGATAGCGCAAGGGTGGGGCCCTTACCAAGGCGTCCCGGAGGGAGCAGAATGCAGCCTCCTCCTCCGGTCCCCACCGGAACTTCACTCCTTTTGCCGTTAAAGCGTGCAAGGGCTTTGCAATGGTGGCGAAGTGCTCAACGAATCGGCGATAATACGAAGCAAAACCGATGAAACTGCGCACGTCTGACACTGACGTGGGCGTCGGCCACGAACTGACACAGTCCGTCTTCGCAGGATCGGTAGAAATCCCCGAAGAGTCGACAATGTGACCCAAGTACCTCACGGATTTACGAAAAAGATGGCATTTGGCCGGTTTAAACTTTAATTTAGCCGATCGCATTCGCAAGAACACCCCTCTCAATCGCTGGAGGTGTTCTTCGAACGTTTTACCGAAAACAATGACATCGTCAAGGTAAATGAGGCACGTCTCCCACTGCAAGCCCGACAAAACCAATTCCATAAGACGCTGAAACGTCGCAGGAGAGGAGTGAAGTCCCATGGGTAACCGGTTAAACTGAAACAGGCCCCCTGGAGTCCGGAATGCAGTCTTAGGCTTAGACTCCTCGTCGAGTGGCAACTGCCAAAATCCGGACAATAAATCAAGAGTCGAAAAGTATCGCGCACCGGACAATGCGTCGAGAGACTCGTCCATCCTGGGGAGCGGATACGCGTCGGCCACCGAGATCTTATTCAGGCGGCGGAAATCGACGCAAAATCGCAGGGAGCCGTCCTGCTTTTTAACGAGCACAATAGGTGCTCCCCAAGGACTGGAAGAAGGCGAAATAATGTCGGCTTCCAGCATATCGTTAACCGCCGACTGAACATGTTCCTTCTCAGCAGGACTCAGTCTGAAGGGGTTTTGCCTGACCGGTGCCGCATCGCCCGTTTCAATGTGGTGGCGTAGCAGGTCCGTGCATCCGATATCATACTTATGTTTACTGAAGACATCCGAAAATTCAATCAGCAACCCGCGCAACGCACCCAACTGTACCGCTGACAAATCGTCCGAGTCCGCGCACAGCATATCTATCCAATCTAGGTCCTCCTTTGATGGTACGCTATTCGTGGGGCTCGGATCAGCCTGCGCAACCAGCCTCTCTTCCGCAGGGACCCGTGCCGCGTGAGCCAGCACGGTGCCCTGCTGAATAACGGCCGGCCGCGCCCCAGCGTTTAAAACCATGACAAACGGATCCCTGTCTGCCCCAACCAAAGTGTGAGCCACCGATAAATCGAGACCTCCAACAGCCCTATTAGAAGGACCCAAAAGCATGGCCTGTTCCGAGGCCTCCTTCCCCCATGGCTTCCGTAACCGGAGGGGAATCAACATTTGTGAACCCGGGGGCACGTGCACGGTCTGTGTTGCTAACGCCTGAATGGTAGCGCACGCCGTCCGAATTACATTAGGGCTCGTCAAAAATGAAATACGGCGACCCGATGGTAGTTCAATGCAACGCTGATCGATGAGAATTTTGATGGGCATTTTCGCCAAAAAATCAGTGCCCAATAGGCAAGGAACCGCCAGGGAAGATGAAACGAAAACGGGTCCCGACAATTTGATATCACCAATGCAAATGGACGCCCTAATCTGACCGATAATGCCCAACGATCCCCCGTTAGCGGCGTAAAATGGCACATCCACCGGAAGAAGCGGACGACATTGTACCGGGAGAATATTATAAATGAGATCCGAAATAATAGTCGCCGATGCCCCCGTGTCCACTAACACCCTGACCTCGACCCCATCAATCGATCCGGTAACGACGGATGAACCCGCTGAGGCAGCCACTATTCTGTGCCCCAATTCCGACCATTTAATGTCTCCCCGTTCCCGGCCGAACCCCCCTCTCCGAACCGAATCCCCGAACTCTACTCGGCTCTCCCTCGTCGCAACGCGACGACCCATACGTGTCGAGTATGCGGGCCAAGCATGTGAGGTGCCGCGACTTGCCGGGGTTTGCAGTGATGACTTGGGGCCTTGGTCGTCGTCCAGCCGAGGTCCCATGGCGCGCTGACGTGGGGCGCGGCAACCGGAGGCCACGTGGCCACGAAGGCCGCAGTTATAGCAGGTGATGACAGTAGTCGGAGATCTCGGTTGCTCCAGCTTGCGGGCCGCTCGCAGAGGCGAACGACCCCCCGACCTCCAGTCCCCCTCTCGTCCCGCGATGAACGCGTCCTCTCGTGGGCTGACGACTTGGGGCACGGTGTCAACCGGACCCGGAGTTGAGGCCACGGCAGCGTTGCAGACGACCCCCTGCTTTCGTTGAAGGACCTCGTGCGCTTGCATGCTCGTGGCGACCCGTAATGACGAAATATCGGTGTCGTCGGCCGTGTCGATGGGGACCCCCAGGTCCTGCGCCAACTTGAGCAGCTGCTCCAAAACCATCGCATCTTGGCCCTCCTCGTCCATACGAGGGAACGCGGCGTCAGCGAGAGCGAGCAACGCCGTGCGGTAGGCGAGCACGGTCTCCGTGTCCGCCTTCCGTCTTGCGTAGAAATGATGGCGGCACGCCGAGGGAGGACCGTAGACTTTTGCCATGAGAGCCAGCGCATCCTTGAGCGTGGAGCGGTCCGACCTGCGTGCGGACGTGAAGGCCGCGAGCGCGTTGTCGTCCAGCATGGCAGGCAGTGCCCGCAGTGCCGTAGCGTCGGACCAGGCGGACATCTCTTGATGCGCCAAAAATCTGCGCTGAAATAGGCTCCAATCCCCGCCTTCCGCCTTGAATGCTGACAACGTGGGCAGGCGCTGCTGAAAGATAAAGTCGTCCTCCTCCTCGTGCTTCCTCTCTGCCCCCCCGTCGGTGTGTAAGATGGCGGCCCCAGTGGCGGGTGTGTGATGGCGGTCCGCCGCGCGCGTTGGTGACGTCAGCGGCCGCGCATGGAGAACCGCTGCCACGTGGTGATGGCCGTTCCCGCCAAAAGTTGGAGCGGATGAAATGGCGGGAATTGCCAAATCGTTTTTGCGGGAATCTGCAGGGCGACCCTGTAGCACGTCGGCCGCCGTCCCCGCTCCTCCCGACGAGCTGATCTCCGCCAAGATGGACGCGGCGGCGAGCAGCAGCTCCGCCAGACGGGAGTGTGCCTCGCGAAGCACGGTGTCAGTCCCCCGTCGCTCGTCCGGCGCCGTCGGTGGATCCTGCCCCGTGGGCAGCTCCTCTTCCTCACCCCCTGATGCCCGCTGGCCCGCGTCGTCGAGGTTGTCCTCGTGGTCAATCCCGTGGGTCCGACGGTTCCTCCTTGTATCCATGCTTGGAGGACCGTTTCACTTCTGACGCCAGTTGAAGTATGGGAATTGACGGCAGGAACTTCTTGACGGGTAACACACTTTTATTAAATCCTTTAGGTATCACAATACAACGTGTGGTCTTTCTTCTTCCTCCGACACACTCCACTAATCTCGTGTAAGCTCTAGGCCTCTGGCTACACCCGATACACTTGACTCGTGTAGACCCTATGCCTCTGGCTACACACCATATACTCGACTCGTGTAAGCCCTATGCCTCTGGCTACACAATACACTCGACTCGTGTAAGCCCTATGCCTCTGGCTACACAATACACTCGACTCGTGTAAGCCCTATGCCCTGGCTACACATAATACATTCGGCTCGTGTAGACCTATGGCTACACCCACTACACTCGCCTCTGGGTTACACAGAGTCCCGGTCCCCTTAGGACAGCGGGGCTAGGTACCGCAGGGCTCTAGGTCTTCATCCCCGTCTTCATTCTTCGCTGGTTACACACTGCCCTTACGCCTGTGTGCATCCCCTTTTATAGCCCCTGCTCACGAGAGGCGGAGCTGATGCGTACTTCAGCATGAGCATCGCTCCTTAATGAACCAATCACGACGCACTCTCTCTACGATCCGGTTTCCCAGCGCGTGTTAACACTCCTCCACCAATCCCACCGCGCTGCCACCCGGTCACTCCCTCTCAGCACGTCACCGGTCCACAGCCAATCAGTACCCCGTAACCCACGACCCCGCGCTGACCCCTGATCCTCCACCGTCAGCGCACGTCACCACCTACACAGCCAATCATCACGCACTGTGCATACGATCCTTAATCCCAGCGCGTATCACCTCTACATAAAGATAAAATAATAAATATGCTATTATTTTAATTTATTAATTTATCTTTAGACGTGACTTAACCGAAAGAACCAAAGAATAGGTAAACAAGGTGTTTACGGTAAACAAGGTATTTACCGGGTAATACGTCGTGCTACCTTTACCCAACCCTTTACCTTACCCCTTGGCATGTCGACACCTTTACCCTGACCCTTTTAGCCGGTAAAAAGGGTCAAGTACCTTACCTTCTTCTCGGTTCTTTCGGTAAAGTCACGTAGAAGGGAAGTAATAACATAATAAAAATACGTGACTTTACCGAAATAACCAAGAAGATGAATCCCTGCAGTCACGAAAGAAGCTTTAAATCGAAATTTTATTATGTTTTATTTTTATTATTTTATTATTTCCCTTCTACGTGACTTTACCGAAAGAACCAAGAAGATGAATCCCTGCAGTCACGAAAGCTTTAAATCGAAATTTTATTATGTTTTATTTTTATTATTTTATTACTTCCCTTCTACGTGACTTTACCGAAAGAACCAAGAAGATGAATCCCTGCAGTCACGAAAGAAGCTTTAAATCGAAATTTTATTATGTTTTATTTTTATTATTTTATTATTTCCCTTCTACGTGACTTTACCGAAAGAACCAAGAAGATGAATCCCTGCAGTCACGAAAGCTTTAAATCGAAATTTTATTATTATGTTTTATTTTTATTATTTTATTATTTCCCTTCTACGTGACTTTACCGAAAGAACCAAGAAGATGAATCCCTGCAGTCACGAAAGCTTTAAATCGAAATTATTTTCTTATGTTTTATTTTTATTATTTTATTACTTCCCTTCTACGTGACTTTACCGAAAGAACCAAGAAGATGAATCCCTGCAGTCACGAAAGCTTTAAATCGAAATGTTATTATGTTTTATTTTTATTATTTTATTACTTCCCTTCTACGTGACTTTACCGAAAGAACCAAGAAGATGAATCCCTGCAGTCACGAAAGCTTTAAATCGAAATTTTATTATGTTTTATTTTTATTATTTTATTACTTCCCTTCTACGTGACTTTACCGAAAGAACCAAGAAGATGAATCCCTGCAGTCACGAAAGCTTTAAATCGAAATTTTATTATGTTTTATTTTTATTATTTTATTACTTCCCTTCTACGTGACTTTACCGAAAGAACCAAGAAGATGAATCCCTGCAGTCACGAAAGCTTTAAATCGAAATTTTATTATGTTTTATTTTTATTATTTTATTACTTCCCTTCTACGTGACTTTACCGAAAGAACCAAGAAGATGAATCCCTGCAGTCACGAAAGCTTTAAATCGAAATTTTATTATGTTTTATTTTTATTATTTTATTACTTCCCTTCTACGTGACTTTACCGAAAGAACCAAGAAGATGAATCCCTGCAGTCACGAAAACTTGAAATCGAATTTTATTATGTTTTATTTTTATTATTTTATTACTTCCCTTCTACGTGACTTTACCGAAAGAACCAAGAAGATGAATCCCTGCAGTCACGAAAGCTTTAAATCGAAATTTTATTATGTTTTATTTTTATTATTTTATTACTTCCCTTCTACGTGACTTTACCGAAAGAACCAAGAAGATGAATCCCTGCAGTCACGAAAACTTGAAATCGAATTTTATTATGTTTTATTTTTATTATTTTATTACTTCCCTTCTACGTGACTTTACCGAAAGAACCAAGAAGATGAATCCCTGCAGTCACGAAAGCTTTAAATCGAAATTATCTTACCTTGCTGAGGCCTAGTCACGTGACAAACGCACTCTTTTGCTGTGACGCCGTGGGGGTTTTTCCGCCCCCCCTCCCCCCCAAAATCGGGGACACACTTTTCCGTCGTTATGATGCCAACAAACCCCTCGGTATAACGGCAAACGCGCCCCGGTATTACGCTACGCACGCCCGCTATAATGCTACACGCGCCCGTTCTACAAAGAGAGACACAGAGAGAGAGACAGACAGAAAGAGAGAGACAGAGAGAGAGACTTTTGACTTTTGAACAACTTTTATTGCCGATATGAAACACACAAAGTCACCAGCAAACAAATAAACAAACGCTACAAATCCACGCGCTGTGGCGCTAAATGCACCGCGCACAACACGAATGAAAAGCCACGTGGTGGTGGTTGTGGTGGTGGTTGTTGTGGTGGTGGTTGTCGTGGTGGTGGTTGTGGTGGTTGTGGTGGTGGTTGTGGTGGTTGTGGTGGTGGTTGTGGTGGTGGTGGTGGTCATCGCGCACGCCACGGTGACGAGCGAGCGCTTCAGAAGGTGAACACCACGAGGTGCCGTCCACGCTGGTGCAGAGAGGGGCTTGTCCGGCTCCCCAGCGTTCGAAGAAGACGCGCTGCACATCACCGACATGTGTGTGGTACATGGCGTGCTCCAGCCGGAGCCGCGCCTTGAGCAGAGAGAGACAGAGACACAGAGAGAGAGACACAGAGAGAGAGACAGAGACACAGAGAGAGACAGAGACACAGAGAGAGACAGAGACACACAGAGAGAGACAGAGACACAGAGAGAGACAGAGACACAGAGAGAGAGACAGAGACACACAGAGAGAGACAGAGACACAGATAGAGAGACAGAGACACAGAGAGAGACAGAGACACAGATAGAGAGACAGAGACACAGAGAGAGACAGAGACACAGAGAGAGAGAGAGACACAGAGAGAGACAGAGACACAGAGAGAGACAGAGACACAGATAGAGAGACAGAGACACACAGAGACAGACAGATACACAGAGAGAGACAGAGACACAAAGAGAGACAGAGACACAGAGAGAGACAGAGACACAGAGAGAGACAGAGACACAGATAGAGAGACAGAGACACAGAGAGAGACAGAGACACAGAGAGAGAGACAGAGACACAGAGAGAGACAGAGACACAG
>WFAB01001480.1:0-57500 GCA_018977245.1 Lethenteron camtschaticum | reverse complement strand
ACCCCCTCGTGTGCCGTTCTGGTCTTCGTAGGTGCTACTCGCTAACAGCACTTGCCCCTACAGTCTGTTAAGGCTACACGGGGGATCTTTGTCTGAACCGGTACTGGGCGTCGCCTAGGTCGGCTCAGCATCAAATCGAGGTGTGTAAACATCGCCACTGGGGAGACAAAGGCGGCCGGGCGCGGTGTTGGCCATCCACCCCCTCGTGTGCCGTGCCGGCCTTCATAGGTGCTGCTACTCGCTAACAGCACTTGCCCCAACAGTCTGTTGAGGCTACACGGGGGATCTTTGTCTTTGTGCCTCGCTCCAAAGTTGGAGCTGGATTTACGGCGCCATTCCGACTTGAGCTTGCGACCCTCTCTACTTTCTCAAAAGCCCAAAAAAATAATACTAAATAATAATAAAAATAATAATAAAAAATAATAGAAAAATATAATAAAAATAATAGAAAGGTTTTACAGAGGGATGGGGGAAAAAATCCACTTCAAATTTGGACAGCGATCACCCAGAAATGAACGAAGCAGCATTTCCTCTTGGGGGGTGAGTGGAGTGGTGGGGGGGGGGTGGTGGGTGGGTGGTGGAGGGGTGGGTGGGGGGGTGAGTGGGGTGGGTGGGTGGGGGGCTAATATAACCTCGCCGTGGGATCAGCAGCGAGGGACATTCGGGTAAACAAGAGCTGACTTGGTGCTTAAGCATCCTTAGGAGTGGGGGGGGGGGTCTGGGTTAAGCACGGAGGCCCCGGGGGGTGGTGGGGGGGTGGTGGGGGGGGGGGGGTGGTGGGGGGGTGGTGGGGGGGGGGCCGTGGTGGGGGGGGCCGTGGGGGGGGTCACGGGGGGCAGTTGACCCCCCCCCCCACTACTGCCGGATCAAGCGGCGAGGCGCTGCCGGCAGCCGATGACGACGACGACACGTGACGCATCCGGCCGGCCGGCGGGTGGGAAATTGAAGGAAGGATTTAGGGAGGAATTGAAGGAAACTAATTTACAGGACTGATTGAAGGAAAATAATTGGAAGGAGAAATTCTAGGAGACGTCGAAGGAGACATTGAAGGAGAAATTTAAGGAACATTTGAAGGAGAAATTGAAGGAAAAATTTAAGGAGATATTCAAGGAGAAATTGAAGTAGAAATTGAAGGAGAAATTGAAGGAGAAATTGAAGGAGAAATCTAAGGAACATTTGTAGGATAAATTGAAGGATAAATTAAAGGAAAAAAATTGAAGGAGAAATTGAAGGAGAATTTGAAGGAGCAGTTGAAGGAAAATTTGAAGGAGACATTAAAAAGGAGACACTGTAGGCAAAACACGTAAGGATAACTTGTTGGATCTGCGTGTGATCGCTCCCCGCTAGTTGAAGCACCCTCATGAGGTCCTCCGGCTTTTTGCAGCCAAGCGATTTGTGGTTTGTGCTTAATGCTTGCGGGGGGGGGGGGGCAGGGGGGTCAGGGCTTAAGGTGTATCCTGCACGGAACGTCGCCCGGACGTCGCCCGGACGTTCGTGGCGGCGAGAGTCACGTGGCACGAATGTTTACTTCACTTGATTGCTCGTTCGCCCGAGACGTGAAGCTTTTTTAAAAGTAGATTTTAAAAATAAAAATAAAGTTTGTTCGCCCACGCGCGTGTATCAAGGTGGCGTATGTCCGAGTAGAAGGTAAGGGACCCAGAAGGGGGGTAGGGGGTGTGTTTGTGTGTGGGGGGGGAGGGGGCGAAATGTCAAGTGAGGCCAGCAACAAACAGCATTCATAGTCTTTGGTTCTTTCGGTAAAGTGACGTCGAAGGGAAATAATAAAATAATAAAAATAACTAAATCACGGCGTTTCGGAGGCAACACGGAAGCTTATGTTGCCTCCGAAACGTCGTGATTTAGTGACTTTACCGAAAGAACCAAAGAGTATGGATCCTCGCAGTCACGAAAATTTCAAATCTAGAACGAACAGCATTCTTTTTGATTTAAAGTTTTCGTGACTGCAGGGATTCATCTTCTTGGTTCTTTCGGTAAAATTTCGATTTAAAGCTTTCGTGACTGCAGGGATTCATCTTCTTGGTTCTTTCGGTAAAGTCACGTAGAAGGGAAGTAATAAAATAATAAAAATAAAACATAATAAAACAATTATGTTTTATTTTTATTATTTTATTACTTCCCTTCTACGTGACTTTACCGAAAGAACCAAGAAGATCTTTCGGTAAAGTCACGTAGAAGGGAAGTAATAAAATAATAAAACATAATGAAATTATTCTCACGACGTTTCGGCCACAACGCAAGCAGCCGTCCTCAGGTGAAAAGCAGGTCCGTCGAGGCGACAGAGTCTGAATGAAACAGCACACGAGCTTGGAGCATATATATAAGCTGGGCGCCTTGACAAATAAATTTGCATATCAAGAGGAATGTAGCATATTTATGGGAAATGCAGGAATGTGATTAGTACTACATATGCATGTGCATTATGCAGCAGCAACTGTAGCAGCAGCAACTGCAGCAGCAGCAGCAACTGCAGCAGCAGCAACTGCAGCAGCAGCAACTGCAGCAGCAGCAGTAACTGCAGTAGCAGCAGTAACTGCAGTAGCAGCAGCAACTGCAGCTCCCTTTGATGCTGTTAATCCTGCATAATGCACATGCATATGTAGTACTAATCACATTCCTGCATTTCCCATAAATATGCTAAATTCCTCACATATGCAAATTCCTTTGTCAAGGCGCCCAGCTTATATATATGCTCCAAGCTCGTGTGCCGTTTCATTCAGACTCTGTCGCCTCGACGGACCTGGTTTTCACCTGAGGACGGCTGCTTGCGTTGTGGCCGAAACGTCGTGAGAATAATTTTATTATGTTTTATTTTTATTATTTTATTACTTCCCTTCTACGTGACTTTACCGAAAGAACCAAGAAGATGAACAGCATTCTTTTCTGACCCTCTCTGGCTCTTTCAGTCAACTCACGTAGTTAGAAATGAAATAAAACAAAATCACGACGTTTCGATCGCAACACAAGCGGTCGTCATCGTGGCTTTGCCGAAAGAACCAAAGACGATGAATTCCTTGCAGTCACGAAAGCTTCAAATCGAGATGGTTTTCTGATCTTACATTTGCATGCAGATTTCATCTCTAGCCCCCCCCCCCCCCCCACTGACCCTCGGGCTCCACACATCTCAAACCTTCCTAACTCCCCGCCTAAGAGCAGAGCTCCCACAATATATTTATATTCTCAGCGATATTTTCACCTGATGACGATTGCTTGTGTTGTGATCGAAACGTCGTGATATTGTTATTATTTTTATTATTTGCTCTATATAGGTGGCTTTACCGAAACACCCAAAGAATAAGCATTATCATTATTATTATTAAAAAATCTAAGTCGCAATATGTTTTAAGAGAGTGCGCACCACGTGGGCGGGTTTGGGGGAGGCGTGGGAGACGATGATGATGGTGATGGTTGTGGTGGTGGCGATGATGGTGGTGATGGTGATGATGGTGATGTTGGTGGTGATGGTGATAATGGTGGTGGTGATGGTGGTGGTGATGGTGATGATGATTGTGGTGATGTAGATGATGGTGATATTGATGGTGGTGATGATAATGATAATGATTGTGGTAATGTTGATGATGATGGTGGTGATGATGTTGATGATGATGATGATAGAGGTAAAGTGACCTGCATTGTGGTGAGTGAGTGAGTTGGTGAGCGGGTGGCTGATTAGGCGAGTGAGTGAGTAGGCGAGTGAGTGAGTGGGCGAGTGAGTGGGCGAGTGAGTGAGTTGGTGAGTGGGTGAGTGAGTGGTTGAACGAGTAGGTGCGCGAGTGAGTGAGCTGGTGAGTGGGCGGGTGAGTGGGCAGGTGAGTGGGCGAGTGAGTGGGCGAGTGTGTGGGCGAGTGAGTGAGTTGGTGAGTGGGTGGGAGAGTGGGCGGGTGAGTGGCTGGGCGAGTAGGTGAGCGAGTGAGTGAGCGAGTGAGTGAGCTGGTGAGTGGGCGGGTGAGTGGGCGGGTGAGTGGGCGAGTGAGTGGGTGAGTGGTTGGGCGAGTGGGTGGGCGAGTGAGTGAGTTGTTGAGTGGGCGGGTGAGTGGGCGAGTGAGTGGTTGGGCGAGTGGGTGGGCGAGTGAGTGAGTTGGTGAGTGGGCGGGTGAGTGGGCGAGTGAGTGGGTGAGTGGTTGAACGAGTAGGTAAGCGAGTGAGTGAGCTGGTGAGTGGGCGGGTGAGTGGGCAGGTGAGTGGGCGAGTGAGTGGGTGAGCGAGTGAGTGAGTTGGTGAGTGGGTGGGTGGGTGAATGGGCGAGTGAGTGAGTGGTTGGGCGAGTAGGTGAGCGAGTGAGTGAGCGAGTAAGTGAGTTGGTGAATGGGCGGGTGAGTGGGCGAGTGAGTGGGCGAGTGAGTGAGTTGGTGAGTGGGCGAGTGAGTTGGTGAGTGGTTGGGCGAGTAGGTGAGCGAGTGAGTGAGCGAGTAAGTGAGTTGGTGAGTGGGTGGGTGAGTGGGTGAGTGGTTTAGCGAGCCAGGGTTACGGCTCCTCCTCGACATCCACCCAAGGGGAGCGATTTTAAAAAAAAATCAGAACACTGGGTTACAGGCAGATACGTAGAGACCCATAGAGATACACAGAGATCTATAGAGATGCGTAGAGACCCATAGAGATACACAGAGTCCCATGGAGATACGTAGCTACTCATAGAGATACATAGAGACCTGTTGATATACATAGAGACCCGTAGAGATACACAGAGACCCGTAGAGATACGGAGATACTTATAGAGGATGCATAAATACCACGGAGATAGAGGCATCGTCAGGGTCGGGATCGAACCCACGATCTCCTGCATACCAGGCGAGGTAGTTAACATCTCTTAGCCACCGTGATGATGATGAGAGAGAGAGAGACACGCAAACTCCAACTATACACAGTAGCAGGCGTCAGGGTCGGGATCGAACCCACAGCCTCCTGTACACCAGGCGAGGTAGTTAACATCTCCTAGCCACAGCGATGATGATGATGAGAGAAAGAGACACGCAAACTCTAAATATACAGCAGCAGGCATCGTCAGGGTCGGGATCGAACCAACGAACCTCCTGTACACCAGGCGAGGAAGAAAGGTCACTGGACATCTGTGAAAATGAAAAGAGCTTCATAGCTTATCGGATTCCTCCGGTGTCGATACACATTCCGACGTTTTGATTCCGAGGCAGGAGGAGGCTGCTGCCCGGTTTGGATCTCCGTGGGCAACGAGAGCCCCGTGATTTGCGAGGCGTCAAAATGTGTGCTGAGATTATTGTGGTGGGAGGGGGGGTGGGCAGGAGGGGGGGCGGTGGGTGAGTGGGTGGGGGGTGGTGGGGGGTCGGTGAGGGGGACGAGGGGGTGGGTGGGGGGTGGTGGGGGTCGATGCTGGGTGGGTGGGGGCGAGGGGGAAGGTGGGACGAAGGTGGTGGGTGGGGGTGGGTGGGAGTGGGGTGGTGGGTGAGTGGGTGGGGGGTGGTGGGGGGGTCGGTGGGGGGGACGAGGGGGGTGGTGGGGGGTGATGCTGGGTGGGTGGGGGCGAGGGGGAAGGTGGGACGAGGGGGGGTGGTGGGGGTGGTGGGGGGTCGGTGGGGGGACGAGGGGGGTGGGTGGGGGTGGTGGGGGTCGGTGGGGGGGACGAGGGGGGGTGGTGGGGGGTGGTGGGGGTCGGTGGGGGGACGAGGGGGGGTGGTGGGGGGTGGTGGGGGGTCGGTGGGGGGGGGACGAGGGGGGTGGGTGGTGGGTGGGTGGGAGTGGGGTGGATGCGGAGGGTGGGTGGGGGGGGTGATGGGGGTGTTGGTGGGTGGGTGGTGGGTGGATGGGGGGTGGGTGGGTGGTGTTTGGGTGGGGGGAGTTGTTAGTGGGTGGGGGGGGGGGGTTGACCTCCTGACCCCGGTGCTCAGGCCACCAAAATGAGATTGGCGCAGCCATCAGACGAGCGGACGGACGGACGGACGGACCGAGCCGGCTGGCCGGAGAAAAGATTTGAATAATTTACGGCAAGTTGTGGGGGTGGGGGGGGAGAGAGGGGTAAAAAAAAATATCTTAAGAGGACGTAAATAAATAAATAACTACACGCGCCGTCGAAAATTAAATTGAATTTCTCTCTGCCTGGCCGTAGAGCAGCCGGCGAGCGGGTTAAGCGGTATGTGCCCTTTCAGGCCAAGCCAAAGATTTGGTTAAAACATTTTTATTGATAATTTTTTTTGGGTATTTTTTTTTTAAACTTAATTTATGGCTCGCTCCGTTCGGTTTTTTTTTTAGCCCTCCGCAAACTCTCATCCACGCAGCGTTGTGGGGTGCCGAGAGCTTGTTTCCTTTGCTCTCTCTCTGTCTGTCTCTCTGTCTCTCTCTCGCTGTCTCTCTCTGTCTCTCTCTCTGTCCTTGTCTCTCTGTCTCTCTTTGTCTCTCTCTGTCTCCCTGTCTCTCTCTCTGTCGCTGTCTCTCTCTCTCTCTGTCCTTGTCTCTCTGTCTCTCTCTGTCTCTCTCTCGCTGTCTCTCTCTCTGTCCTTGTCTCTCTGTCTCTCTCTGTCTCTCTCTCGCTGTCTCTCTCTCTGTCTCTCTCTCGCTGTCTCTCTCTCTGTCTCTCTCTCGCTGTCTCTCTCTCTGTCTCTCTCTCTGTCCTTGTCTCTCTGTCTCTCTTTGTCTCTCTCTATCTCTCTGTCTCTCTCTCTGTCGCTGTCTCTCTCTCTCTGTCCTTGTCTCTCTGTCTCTCTCTGTCTCTCTCGTTGTCTCTCTCTCTGTCCTTGTCTCTCTGTCTCTCTTTGTCTCTCTCTATCTCTGTCGCTGTCTCTCTCTCTCTCTGTCCTTGTCTCTCTGTCTCTCTCTGTCTCTCTCTGTCTCTCTCGCTGTCTCTCTCTCTGTCCTTGTCTCTCTGTCTCTCTCTGTCTCTCTCTCGCTGTCTCTCTCTCTGTCTCTCTCTCTGTCCTTGTCTCTCTGTCTCTCTTTGTCTCTCTCTATCTCTCTGTCTCTCTCTCTCTGTCGCTGTCTCTCTCTCTCTCTGTCCTTGTCTCTCTGTCTCTCTCTGTCTCTCTCGTTGTCTCTCTCTCTGTCCTTGTCTCTCTGTCTCTCTTTGTCTCTCTCTGTCTCTCTGTCTCTCTCTCTCTCTCTGTCCGTCTCTCTCTGTCTCTCTCTCGGCACCCTCGTGGTGTTCACCTTCTGAAGCGCTCGCTCGTCACCGTGGCGTGCACGATGACCACCACCACCACCACCAGCACCACCACAACCACCACCACCACCACAACCAGCACCACCACAACCACGTGACCTTTCTTTCGTGCTTTTAGCGCCACAGCGCGTGGATTTGCAGCGTTTATTTTCATTTGTTCGCTGGTGACTTTGTGTATTTCATATCGAAATCGCCTCCAGTGCTGTTGCTGCTGGCGGCAATAAAAGTTGTTTAAAAGTCAGAAGTCTCTCTGTCTCTCTCCCTCTCTGTCTTTCTCTCTGTCTCTCTGTCTATCCGTGCTCCAAGAGATTACATTACCTGCCAGTGAGGGCCTAGTTTCACTTGTACATCCTAGCCTTGCCTGACATACTTTCCAGCGACCTCGTTCAATAATCCGAGCCCCATCGAGTGCTCATATTGTACCCTCCACCTCTGTGTTTGCCTGCAACAACACAGGGTCGTGATGTCTACCCACCTCCGTATTTTTTTCTCCTCTCGGCACCCTCGTTTACAGGGCCTGCTCACAGCCTTAGCTCTCACCAACCCTCCCCCCCCCTCTCTCTGTTACGTAATTTCCTATTTCTTTGCTTCATTGTGAACATTACAATCACTCCTCTCCTCTCTGCTTCTTCTCACCCTTTCCTTTCAGCACTGCAGTTTGCCTGCCCCTGCATGCAGCACACATCAGAGGTCGCAAACGGGTTTTGATTCCTTACCCGTACCCGACCGCACCAGGGTCGCAAACGGGTACCCGTACCCTACCCGTACCCGGCCGTATCCGTACTCTACCCGTACCCGGCCGGGTATCGGGTAGGGTACGGGTATCGGGTACCCGATTGCGACCTCTGGGATGAAGCCACGTTGCAGGCGCGGGTGGGTTGATTCTGGGAACTTGAATTGTGAGAAGAGACAAGACGTTGGGAAATGAGTGACAAACGGTGACTCACCAGTGACTCACGGCCTACCCGTACCCGGCCGCACCAGGGTCGCAGCAGCAGCAGCAGCAGCAGCAGCTGCAGCAGCAGCCGCAGCAGCAGATGCAGCAGCAGCAGCATCAGCAGCAGCAGCAGCAGCTGCAGCAGCAGCAGCAACAGCAACAGCAGCAGTAGCAGCAACAGCAGCAGCAGCAGTAGCAGCAGCAGCAGCAACAGCAGCAGCAGCAGTAGCAGCAGCAGCAGCCACCACAGCACGAGTGCCAACTGTTGCAGCAGCAGCAGCAGCAGCTGCAGCAGCAGCAGCAGCAGCCGCAGCTGCAGCAGCTGCAGCAGCAGCAGCAGCAGCCGCAGCAGCAGCAGCAGCAACAGCAGCAGCAGTAGCAGCAGCAGCAGCCACCACAGCACGAGTGCCAACTGTTGCAGCAGCAGGAGGACGCTGACTCGTCGCGTAAAGCCGCCCACAGACGACGAGGATGGCGAGGACTTCAGCCTCGTGACCTCGCGCAAGCGCAGCAGGGTGAAGCCCGGCCATGACGGAGGAGGCCACGTGGCTCCTGAGCACGCGGCCACCGCCGATCACGAAACCCGGCCCAAAAGTCGCAGAGCACCATCCCAGACGGCGTTACGGGGGGTGAATATGAAGATATGCTCGATGGCGACCCGCCGGGATGTTTGCACGCAGCGTTCGTGTACGGTGTTTTTGTCCTGCAATATTTTGCTGTCTTTTCCTGGATTTTTCTGTTTGCACATAGTCACATAGTCGCTTTAAGATGTTTTTTGTTCACGTTTTTGTTTTTTTGTTTGTTGCGGTTGCACCCGATTCAAGAGCCGAATGGCTCACAGGGCTCTATACCTAATACATGAATTTGAAATGAACTTGAACTTGAACGTGAGGACAGCACGGTGGGACAATTTCCGCCAACACCCCCACTGCCTCGGCATCTTCAGAGCAAGAGGAACCACCAGCCGAAGGCCGGCTCACTTCACTCGAAGGGAAAGCAAAATAATCATATTCTTAGGTTTTTTCGGTAAAGTCACCGTGTAGGTAAAACATCAAAATTAATTAAAATAAAATAAAAATCACGACGTTTCGGAGGCAACACAAGTCTCCGTCATCAGGTGGGACCGTCACAGCCAGATTAGCTGCATCAAGTGAGGCAGGGATTCTCTTGAGGAAGGCCAGCGTCTCGAGAAGCTGTGACTTCTTGTCTCGATGTCTGTTAAAAACTCTAACAGATAGGTGTAATTCCTCCCCGTAGAGGGTGTTAGTTCTAGATTTGAAGCTTTCGTGACTGCAAGGATTCATATTCTTAGGTTTTGTCGGTAAAGGCACGTAGGTAAAAACATCAAAATCTGTTAGAGTTTTTAACAGACAACGAGACAAGAAGTCACAGCTTCTCGAGACGCTGGCCTTCCTCAAGAGAATCCCTGCCTCACTTGATGCAGCTAATCCGGCTGTGACGGTTCCACCTGATGATGGAAGCTTGTGTTGCCTCCGAAACGTCGTGATCTTTATTTTATTTTTTATTAATTTTGATGTTTTACCTACGTGACTTTACCGAGAAAACCTAAGAATATGAATCCTTGCAGTCACGAAAGCTTCAAATCTAGAATGAAAGCAAAAGAACATCCACTACCAGAGGGCAGCCACCCTCTTCCCGATGGGGCCCTGCCAACACCAACGGCAAATGAGGCTTCTGCTGAGTCACAGTTTAGTAGTAGGTTTTTACCCTTTAAACTGGTACAAAACTGACACCTTTATACAAGGCATCATGTTTGCAATAACCACAACACAAGCAGTCAAAATGCTAAAAAAAGAAACAACTCTGATAATGATATGCACTGTCCTTGAAGTTGATTGGTCCACACCCGAGACGGCTTTCCTTAGAGCCTAGTCCCCATTGGTGTTGGACCAGATGACGCCAAAAGGCGTACAACTCAAAAACAGCGCACTATCAGAGTATTGAGAGCTCGGGGTAAGCATTTACACTAGGAGACCTCCTTTATCAGTGGCAAAATATAGTGGTAGGTCTTTACCCTTTAAACTGGTACAAAACTGACACCTTTATACAAGGCATCATGTTTGCAATAACCACAACACAAGCAGTCAAAATGCTAAAAAAAGAAACAACTCTGATAATGGTAATGATATGCACTGTCCTTGAAGTTGATTGGTCCACACCCGAGACAGCTTTCCTCAACTCCGGTTGTGGCCAGGCCAAGTCGATGGCAAGGCCCCGGGAAACAAAGCTTCGGTGGTGGTGGCGCGTCGCGGTGCGGCACGTGGGCCGGTGCGTTTTTAAATCCTTTATATTAAGTTCACTTGTTTGCTTGCTTGCTTACGACCGTACAAACCTTTTGGTCGTTTTTTAACCCACTTCCCGTGATCCAATCGAGCTGACATTTTGCACACAGACTCGTTGTGCGAGACAATTAATGTTCGTGAAACATTTTTTCAAAAATTTTACACTTTTTAGGGAAAGCAAATTAAATATTTAATTACCAATTGCTTAATACTGGCAGACAATCATCTGACCCATAGGTGGCAGCCATCTCAAGCCAGAGGACGAGAGGACTCTAGCCGCCACGCATATAAAGGATTTATAGTGAAAAACTTTGTTTTTACGGGTTATACTTGTTTTTCATCTGTTGCCATAAAGGCTGGTGCATTGTGTGCCCATAAAGGCTCCAGCGCAATTGCCGCTGGAGGAAATACAATTATAAAAGTAAAAAAAAATACTCAGAGAGAGAGAGAGGGAGGACGCCTCGCCACAGCCCCAGCAGCCTCCGTAATTGTAGCGGGCGCACACTCCACTCTCGTCCCCATAAACTATTCGAGTTGCGTTGTTGTTGTTGTTGTTGTTTGGAGTTGTTGTTGTTGTTGCTGTTGGGAACATTTCGCGACGGGGCGTCATCGCTCGCCGGCGGTAATGAGGCGACGCTTTGCAGCTGTCGGCACGCACCGCACGGGCCACGGGTAGAGCAGAGTGGCGCCTCGCGGCCTGGAAATGTTACAGCGGTAAGTCAAGTTCGCCGCAGGCAAAGAAATACCCTCCCCCCCTCTCTTTATCCCCCCCCCCTCTCTTTATCCCCCCTCTCTACCCCCTCTCCCCCCCCCCTCTCTACCCCTCTCTATCTACCCCTCTCCCCCCCTCTCTCTATCCCCTCTCTCTATCCCCCTCTCTCCCCCCTCTCTCTATCCCCTCTCTCTATCCCCTCTCTCTATCCCCCTCTCTCCCCCCCCTCTCTACCCCTCTATCTACCCCTCTCCCCCCCCCTCTCTCCCCGCCTCTCTCTACCCCCCCTCTCTACCCCCCTCTATCTACCCCTCTCTCTCCGCCTCTCTCTACCCCCTCTCTCTATCCCCCCCTCTCTTTATCCCCCCCTCTCCCCCCCCTCTCTCCCCCCCCTCTCTACCCCCCTCTGTCCCCCCCTTTCTCCCCCCCTCTCTACCCCCTCTCTCTATCTCCCTTTCTCCCCCCCCCCTCTCTCCCCCTTCCCCCCCTCTCTCCCCCCCCACCTCTCTCCCGACCCCCGTATCGAGAGCCCTTGCAGGTACCTGGAGCTCGGGGCAGGTCGCACGGGAGCTGCTCACACACGAGACTTGGCTGTGCTTAGCACGCAGAGACAAAGATCCCCCGTGTAGCCTGCAGCAGACTGTGGGGGCAAGTGCTGTTAGCGAGTAGCACCTACACACCAAAGACAAAGATGCCCCGTGTAGCCTGCAGCAGACTGTCGGGGCAAGTGCCGTTAGCGAGTAGCACCTACACACTAAAGACAAAGATGCCCCGTGTAGCCTGCAACAGACTGTCGGGGCAAGTGCCGTTAGCGAGTAGCACCTACACACCAAAGACAAAGATGCCCCGTGTAGCTTACAACAGACTGTCGGGGCAAGTGCTGTTAGCGAGTAGCACCTACACACCAAAGACAAAGATCCCCCGTGTAGCCTGCAACAGACTGCCGGGGCAAGTGCTGTTAGTGAGTAGCACCTACACACTAAAGACAAAGATGCCCCGTATAGCCTCAACAGACTGCCGGGGCAAGTGCTGTTAGCGAGTAGCACCTACACACCAAAGACAAAGATGCCCCGTGTAGCCTGCAACAGACTGTGGGGGCAAGTGCTGTTAGCGAGTAGCACCTACACACCAAAGACAAAGATCCCCCGTGTAGCCTGCCACGGACTGTTGGGGCAAGTGCTGTTAGCGAGTAGCACCTACACACCAAAGACAAAGATCCCCCGTGTAGCCTGCAGCAGACTGCCGGGGCAAGTGCTGTTAGTGAGTAGCACCTACACACTAAAGACAAAGATGCCCCGTATAGCCTCAACAGACTGCCGGGGCAAGTGCCGTTAGCGAGTAGCACCTACACACCAAAGACAAAGATGCCCCGTGTAGCCTGCAACAGACTGTGCGGGCAAGTGCTGTTAGCGAGTAGCACCTACACACCAAAGACAAAGATCCCCCGTGTAGCCTGCCACGGACTGTTGGGGCAAGTGCTGTTAGCGAGTAGCACCTACACACCAAAGACAAAGATCCCCCGTGTAGCCTGCAGCAGACTGCCGGGGCAAGTGCTGTTAGTGAGTAGCACCTACACACTAAAGACAAAGATGCCCCGTATAGCCTCAACAGACTGCCGGGGCAAGTGCTGTTAGCGAGTAGCACCTATACACCAAAGACAAAGATGCCCCGTATAGCCTCAACAGACTGCCGGGGCAAGTGCCGTTAGCGAGTAGCACCTACACACCAAAGACAAAGATGCCCCGTGTAGCCTGCAACGGACTGTCGGGGCAAGTGCTGTTAGCGAGTAGCACCTATACACCAAAGACAAAGATGCCCCGTGTAGCCTGCAACAGACTGTCGGGGCAAGTGCTGTTAGCGAGTAGCACCTACACACCAAAGACAAAGATGCCCCGTGTAGCCTGCAACAGACTGTCGGGGCAAGTGCTGTTAACGAGTAGCACCCACACACCAAAGACAAAGATGCCCCGTGTAGCTTACAACAGACTGTCGGGGCAAGTGCTGTTAGCGAGTAGCACCTACACACCAAAGACAAAGATGCCCCGTGTAGCCTGCAACAGACTGTCGGGGAAAGTGCTGTTAGCGAGTAGCACCCACACACCAAAGACAAAGATGCCCCGTGTAGCTTGCAACAGACTGTCGGGGCAAGTGCTGTTAGCGAGTAGCACCTACACACCAAAGACAAAGATGCCCCGTGTAGCCTGCAACAGACTGTCGGGGAAAGTGCTGTTAGCGAGTAGCACCCACACACCAAAGACAAAGATGCCCCGTGTAGCTTGCAACAGACTGTCGGGGCAAGTGCCGTTAGCGAGTAGCACCTACACACCAAAGACAAAGATCCCCCGTGTAGCCTGCAACAGACTGTGGGGGCAAGTGCCGTTAGCGAGTAGCACCTACACACCAAAGACAAAGATGCCCCGTGTAGCCTGCAACAGACTGTGGGGGCAAGTGCTGTTAGCGAGTAGCACCTATGAAGGCCGACACGACGCACGAGGGGGTGGGGGGGGGGGTGGCCGGCACCACGCCCGACCGCCTTTGTCTCCCCAGTGCACCAGCTCCCCAAGGATCGGTTCAGATAATTAGCGCCACTTGGGGTGTTTGCCTTGAGCGGGAATTCGCGTCGCAGGGTTTGTATCGCACTGCGTTAACCGCAGCGCCACCGCTCCTCCCATTCATTCAATGACAAAGTCAGTCAGTCTTCTCTTTTTTTATGAGTACACGTTTTTATTTAACTCACTCCGTCTGTTGTCGTATCCTTTAAACAATATTGTAACTCAATTTTTACCCACTTCCCAAAGTGGCATCGACTGCTAACTTGGTATACTTGTGTCATACTCATGACAAGACCATATTCTATCATTAAAAATTAAAATATTTTTAAACGATATTTTTACGGCTCTAATTGTCCACGCTCATCTCACGTGGCCTGTACATCACCACGGCCCCCTTACACTGTGACAAGTTGCTGGGCCACTTCCTCGAGTCGTGGAGTTCTGCCTTGACGACGAGTACGGTACATTTCATTAAAGCGTGTTTTTAAAAAGTACTTTTTTAATATTACCTATTTACGATCAGAGGAAACTAGAAGATGCTCGGTGTAGTCGGTACTTTGCGTCGTTCATCATTTATTTTTTTTGTTCAATGCTTTGCTTTATGTGCCCCCCCGCTTTTTTAATTGAAAGATTTCACGAAAGATTTCACATTCCCCCCCCTCTCTCTCTCTCTCTGCTCCAAAGAAGGGTCAATGCCCGGAACGTCAGCCAAAGCGACATTCTGTCCGGCCAGGTGGCTCGCAAATCGGAAGCGCGCGGGATTCACATCCTGCTTGAGGTGGTGGTTGACACAGCCCATCATCATCATCATCCCTTCCTCTGGGCGTGGGGGTCGATAAAGCGAGTACCACTCTTTGCGGGGACAGACTCCCACCGCCCGCCATAGGAATGTGGAATTTCCACCACCGGTTCAGAGCTCTAAAGAGACAGAGAGACACACACACAGAGATGACCAGGCCATGCATCAACGCTCAGCTGAGTAAGATGTTTAAGCGAAATGCGTTCATCACGCAACGCTGAATAACATTACACCACCACCACCACCACCACAAAAACAAAGATCCCCCGTGTAGCCTTAACAGACTGTCAGGGCAAGTGCTGTGAGCGAGTAGCACCTATACAGCAAAGACAAAGATGTCCCGTACAGCCTGGACAGACTGTTGGGGCAAGTGCTGTTAGCGAGTAGCACCTGTGAAGACCGGTACCGTGGCACACGAGGGGGTGGGTGGCCAGCACCACGCCCGGCCGCCTTTGTCTCCCCAGTGGCGATGTTTACTACACACCGCACCAGGTACTCATTTGAGGCTGAGTCGACCTAGCGGAGGACCAGGACCGGTTCAAGAAATCGTCACCGGTGGTGTTGGCCGTGAGCGGGAATCGAACTCGGGTGGCCGGGTGCGTAGCCCAGCGGCGCGCTAACCGCTGCACCACCGCTCCCCACGCACTGCACCACGCGAGATCTTGCCACCCGGAGATTTTGCGAATCGTGGGAAGATGAACAATGATACCGACGATGAACCGTACCGCCAACACGTTCATTGTTCTTCACCTGAAGACGGCTGCTTGCGTTGTAGCCGAAACGTCGTGAGAATTATTTTATTATGTTTTATTTTTATTATTTTATTACTTCCCTTCTACGTGACTTTACCGAAAGAACCAAGAAGACGTTCATTGTTGTGAGCTTCATTTCGTCCGGAGACCCATTCTCTCTCTCCCATCTCTGCAGCAGCGTGGACGACACCCTCGTGGTGTTCACCTTCTGAAGCGCTCGCTCGTCACCGTGGCGTGCGCGATGACCACCACCACCACAACCACCACCACCACAACCACCACAACCACCACCACAACCACCACCACCACCACAACCACCACCACCACCACAACCACCACCACAACCATCACCACCACAACCACCACAACCACCACCACCATCACCACCATCACCACCACCACAACCACCACCACAACCACCACCACAACCACAACCACCACAACCATCACCACCACAACCACCATCACCACCACCACCATCACCACCACCACGTGGCTTTTCTTTCGTGTTGTGCGCGGTGCTTTCAGCGTCACAGCGCGTGGATTTGTAGCGTTTATTTTCTTTTGTGTTGCTGGTGACTTTGTGTGTTTCATATCGAAATCGCCTCCAGTGCTTTTGCTGCTGCTGGCGGCAATAAAAGTTGTTCTTTGGTTCTTTCGGTAAAGTGACGTATAAAGATAAAATAATAAATAAAATAATAGCATACTACGACGTTTCGATTGCAACACAATCAATCATCATCGGGTATAAATGAAATAGCAACAAAAAAATCTAACCAGAAAACTATAGACAGACATATAAGCAGACAGATATCACCAAGATACGCATAGAGAGAGAGAGTAACACAGGCACAGAGAGGGGTGATCGTCTCTGTGGGGTGGCCTTAAATAGACAGAGGGGGGGCGGAGGCAGAGAGAGGGAGGGGTTAGAGAAAAAAATAATTTTATCTTTATACGTGCCAGATAGAAGGGTAAAAAAACAATTATCATATTTTTACTGGCAAATGAGGTTCCCATAGTGTAGATGCTTGCCCCGAGCTCTCATACTCTGATGGTGCATTGTCTTTGAGTTGTGCGCCTTTGGGCATCATCTGGTCCAACACCATGTGAGACTAGGCTCTAAGGAAAGCTGTCTCGGGTGTGGACCAATCAACTTCAAGGACCATGTGAGACTAGGCTCTGGGGAAAGCTGTCTCGGGTGTGGACCAATCAACTTCAAGGACCAAGTGAGACTAGGCTCTAAGGAAAGTTGTCTCGGGTGTGGACCAATCAACTTCAAGGACCATGTGAGACTAGGCTCTAAGGAAAGCTGTCTCGGGTGTGGACCAATCAACTTCAAAGACAGTGCACATACATTATCAGAGTTATGTCTTTTGTTTGTATTTATGACTTCAGGTATTGTGGTCTATGTAAACATGACTCCTTGTAAAAAGGTGTCAGCTTTGTTGCCAGATAGAAGGGTAAAAAAACAATTATCATATTTTTACTGGCAAATGAGGTTCCCATAGTGTAGATGCTTGCCCCGAGCTCTCATACTCTGATGGTGCATTGTCTTTGAGTTGTGCGCCTTTGGGCGTCATCTGGTCCAACACCATGTGAGACTAGGCTCTAAGGAAAGCTGTCTCGGGTGTGGACCAATCAACTTCAAGGACCATGTGAGACTAGGCTCTGGGGAAAGCTGTCTCGGGTGTGGACCAATCAACTTCAAGGACCAAGTGAGACTAGGCTCTAAGGAAAGTTGTCTCGGGTGTGGACCAATCAACTTCAAGGACCATGTGAGACTAGGCTCTAAGGAAAGCTGTCTCGGGTGTGGACCAATCAACTTCAAAGACAGTGCACATACATTATCAGAGTTATGTCTTTTGTTTGTATTTATGACTTCAGGTATTGTGGTCTATGTAAACATGACTCCTTGTAAAAAGGTGTCAGCTTTGTTGCCAGATAGAAGGGTAAAAAAACAATTATCATATTTTTACTGGCAAATGAGGTTCTCATAGTGTAGATGCTTGCCCCGAGCTCTCATACTCTGATGGTGCATTGTCTTTGAGTTGTGCGCCTTTGGGCGTCATCTGGTCCAACACCATGTGAGACTAGGCTCTAAGGAAAGCTGTCTCGGGTGTGGACCAATCAACTTCAAGGACCATGTGAGACTAGGCTCTGGGGAAAGCTGTCTCGGGTGTGGACCAATCAACTTCAAGGACCAAGTGAGACTAGGCTCTAAGGAAAGTTGTCTCGGGTGTGGACCAATCAACTTCAAGGACCATGTGAGACTAGGCTCTAAGGAAAGCTGTCTCGGGTGTGGACCAATCAACTTCAAAGACAGTGCACATACATTATCAGAGTTATGTCTTTTGTTTGTATTTATGACTTCAGGTATTGTGGTCTATGTAAACATGACTCCTTGTAAAAAGGTGTCAGCTTTGTTGCCAGATAGAAGGGTAAAAAAACAATTATCATATTTTTACTGGCAAATGAGGTTCCCATAGTGTAGATGCTTGCCCCGAGCTCTCATACTCTGATGGTGCATTGTCTTTGAGTTGTGCGCCTTTGGGCGTCATCTGGTCCAACACCATGTGAGACTAGGCTCTAAGGAAAGCTGTCTCGGGTGTGGACCAATCAACTTCAAGGACCATGTGAGACTAGGCTCTGGGGAAAGCTGTCTCGGGTGTGGACCAATCAACTTCAAGGACCAAGTGAGACTAGGCTCTAAGGAAAGTTGTCTCGGGTGTGGACCAATCAACTTCAAGGACCATGTGAGACTAGGCTCTAAGGAAAGCTGTCTCGGGTGTGGACCAATCAACTTCAAAGACAGTGCACATACATTATCAGAGTTATGTCTTTTGTTTGTATTTATGACTTCAGGTATTGTGGTCTATGTAAACATGACTCCTTGTAAAAAGGTGTCAGCTTTGTTGCCAGATAGAAGGGTAAAAAACCAATTATCATATTTTTACTGGCAAATGAGGTTCCCATAGTGTAGATGCTTGCCCCGAGCTCTCATACTCTGATGGTGCATTGTCTTTGAGTTGTGCGCCTTTGGACGTCATCTGGTCCAACACCATGTGAGACTAGGCTCTAAGGAAAGCTGTCTCGGGTGTGGACCAATCAACTTCAAGGACCATGTGAGACTGGGCTCTAAGGAAAGCTGTCTCGGGTGTGGACCAATCAACTTCAAGGACCATGTGAGACTAGGCTCTAAGGAAAGCCGTCTCGGGTGTGGACCAATCAACTTCAAGGACAGTGCACGTACATTATCAGAGTTGTGTCTTTTGTTTGTATTTATGACTTCAGGTATTGTGGTCTATGTAAACATGACTCCTTGTAAAAAAAGGTGTCAGTTTTGTTGCCAGATAGAAGGGTAAAAAAAACAATTATAATAATTCCCGCAGTCACGAAAGCTCCAAAATTAAGGCAATAAAAGTTGTTTCATAGTCAGAAGTCTGTCACACTCCGATCAGCACGGGTGGATAGGTACGGTGCGAACAAAGTTCAAGGTGGTGAGGTCGACGCGGCGGGTGGAACTCCTCTGGGCGAGCACCACGTGGTCGACTTTTCGACTAACGACGGCACTCCATAGAGCCCAATGTGTAGTGTATAGTGCAGTGTATAGTGTAGTGTATAGTGTAGTGTGTAGTGTAGTGTGTAGTGTAGTGTGTAGTGTAGTGTGTAGTGTAGTGCATAGTGTAGTGTGTAGTAGTGTATAGTGTAGTGTATAGTGTAGTGTATAGTGTAGTGTGTAGTGTAGTGTGTAGTGTATAGTGTAGTGTATAGTGTAGTGTGTAGTGTAGTGTATAGTGTAGTGTGTAGTGTATAGTGTAGTGTATAGTGTAGTGTATAGTGTAGTTCATAGTGTAGTGTATAGTGTAGTGTATAGTGTAGTGTATAGTGTAGTGTATAGTGTAGTGTGTAGTGTAGTGTATAGTGTAGTGTGTAGTGTAGTGTATAGTGTAGTGTATAGTGTAGTGTATAGTGTAGTGTATAGTGCAGTGTATAGTGTAGTGTAGTGTGTAGTGTAAAGTGTAGTGTATAGTGTAGTTTATAGTGTAGTGTATAGTGTAGTGTATAGTGTAGTGTATAGTGTAGTGTGTAGTGTAGTGTGTAGTGTAGTGTATAGTGTAGTTTATAGTGTAGTGTATAGTGTAGTGTATAGTGTAGTGTATAGTGTGTAGTGTAGTGTGTAGTGTATAGTGTAGTGTATAGTGTAGTGTGTAGTGTATAGTGTAGTGTATAGTGTAGTGTATAGTGTGTAGTGTAGTGTATAGTGTAGTGTATAGTGTAGTGTGTAGTGTAGTGTATAGTGTAGTATAGTGTAGTGTATAGTGTAGTGTATAGTGTAGTGTGTAGTATATAGTAGTGTATAGTGTAGTGTATAGTGTAGTGTATAGTGTAGTGTGTAGTATAGTGTAGTGTATAGTGTAGTGTATAGTGTAGTGTATGGTGTAGTGTATAGTGTAGTGTATAGTAGTGTAGTGTATAGTGTGTAGTGTAGTGTATAGTGTAGTGTATAGTGTAGTGTATAGTGTAGTGTATAGTGCAGTGTATAGTGTAGTGTATAGTATATAGTATAGTGTATAGTGTAGTGTATAGTGTAGTGTATAGTGTAGTGTATAGTGTATAGTGTAGTGTATAGTGTAGTGTATAGTGTAGTGTATAGTGTATAGTGTAGTTTATAGTGTAGTTTATAGTGTAGTGTGTAGTGTATAGTGTGGTGTATAGTAGTGTATAGTGTAGTAGTGTATAGTGTAGTGTATAGTAGTGTATAGTGTAGTGTATAGTGTAGTATATAGTGTAGTGTATAGTGTAGTGTGTAGTGTAGTGTATAGTGTAGTGTATAGTGTAGTGTATAGTGTAGTGTATAGTGTAGTGTATAGTAGTGTAGTGTATAGTGTAGTGTATAGTGTAGTGTATAGTGTAGTGTGAAGTGCAGTGTATAGTATAGTGTATAGTAGTGTATAGTGTAGTGTATAGTGTAGTATAAACACGCCACCCGCTTCCAATGCTGACGTGCACACACTCCGCGTCGGGTGCTCGTTTAAGTCGAAGTCGACCTAGGGGAGGGGGTGGGGGGAGTCGAACTCGGTGTCGCCGGGTTCGTGGCGAACCAAAAGTACGCAGGCAAAGGTCCCCCGTGTAGCTTTTTTTAAAGAGGCCATCGGGGCAAGTGCTGTTAGCGAGCAGCACCTGTGAAGGCCGGCACCGTGGCACACGAGGGGGTCGGTGGCCAGCACCACGCCCGGCCGCCTTTGTCTCCCCCAGTGGCTACGTTCACTACTCACCACACCCGGTACTCATTTGAGGCCGAGTCGACCTAAGGGAGGCCCAGGACCGGCTCAGATAAATCGTCACCCGGTGGTGTTGGCCGTGAACGGGAGTCGAACTCGGGTCGCCGGGTTGGTAGCGCACCAAAGATTAAAGATCCCCCAGTATAGCCTTCACAGACTGTAGGGGCAAGTGCTGTTAGCGAGCACCTATGAAGGCCGGCACCGTGGCACACGAGGGGGTGGGTGGCCAGCACCACGCCCGGCCGCCTTTGTCTCCCCCAGTGGCTACGTTCACTACTCACCACACCCGGTACTCATTTGAGGCCGAGTCGACCTAGGGGAGGCCCAGGACCGTTTCAGATAAAATCGTCACCCGGCGTTGGCCGTGAGCGGGAATCGAACTCGGGTCGCCCGATTTCGCAGCGCATCGCACGCACAGCAGCGCTAACCACTTCACCCACCGCTCCCCATTCAGACTCCCCCCCCACTCCAACACTCCTCCTCACCCATCGCCCCCCCCCCCCACCACCGTTGCATGGCCGGGCATTGACTGTGGAATTGCGAGGTGGCGATTGATGGGTTTGCCCGCCATGAATATTTGATATTTGCTAGCTCGTGACTCGCATCCTCCCAGCGCGCGTGCGATGCTCGGGCATTCCACAAGCCGCTTCGTTCACTCGGAGCGCCTTTATCATCCGTGCTCTTGCGACGCGTTCACGATGCATTGCTGTTGCCCACGTAACTATAGATGATGATGATGATTGTGACGATGGTTTTGACTTGTGTAGCAAGCTCGCTCTCTCTTTTTTTTACGATCAGTGGAAACAAGAAGATGCTCGGTGTAGTCGGCACTTTGCTTCGTTCATCATTTCGTAATTTTTTTATTTTTTTTTATTTTTAAATTAAAATTTTAAACTTTGCTTTATGTAAACCCCCACCTCTTGCTTACTCTCTCGGGGAAGACTCATAGTTCTTTCGGTAAAGTCACGTAGAATGGAAATAATAAAATAATAAAAATAAAACATAATAAAATAATTATCATGGCGAACCCATCATGTGAGAATTATTTTATTATGTTTATTTTTATTATTTTATTATTTCCCTTCTACGTGACTTTACCGAAAGAACCAAGAAAATGAATCCCTGCAGTCACGAAAGCTTTACATCGAAATTTAAGACTCATAGTGTTGGTTCTTTCGGTAAAGTCACGAAGATAGAAAAGAAAAATGAAAATAGTAAAAAAATAATCAATTGAAAATTATAAAAGCAAAAAACCTACACACAAAAAAGAAAAAATTAGTAAAATAAAATTATTATTTTTCGAAAATAATGAAAGATAACAACAACTTCTACGTGCTAACAATTAAATGAAGTCTGCAACATTGTATTTGTAGCGATACAGGCCGAGTGGCTTGTTTGTATTTGTGTCTCTGTCCAACCTGTGTCCCTGTCTCCACGTCTGTCTCCACGTCTGTCTCCATCACACTCATGTCTCCCCCACGATGTCCCTGTCTCCACGTCTGTCTCCACGTCTGTCTCCATCACACTCATGACCCCCCCACGATGTCCCTGTCTCCACGTCTGTCTCCATCACACTCATGTCTCCCCCACGATGTCCATGTCTCCACGTCTGTCTCCACGTCTGTCTCCACGTCTGTCTCCACGTCTGTCTCCATCACACTCATGTCCCCCGCACGATGTCCCTGTCTCCACGTCTGTCTCCACGTCTGTCTCCATCACACTCATGTCCCCCCCACGATGTCCATGTCTCCACGTCTGTCTCCACGTCTGTCTCCATCACACTCATGTCCCCCCCACGATGTCCTTGTCTCCACGTCTGTCTCCACGTCTGTCTCCATCACACTCATGTCCCCCCCACGATGTCCCTGTCTCCACGTCTGTCTCCACGTCTGTCTCCATCACACTCATGTCTCCCCCACGATGTCCCTGTCTCCACGTCTGTCTCCACGTCTGTCTCCATCACACTCATGTCCCCCCCACGATGTCCATGTCTCCACGTCTGTCTCCACGTCTGTCTCCATCACACTCATGTCCACCCCACGATGTCCCTGTCTCCACGTCTGTCTCCACGTCTGTCTCCATCACACTCATGTCCACCCCACGATGTCCCTGTCTCCACGTCTGTCTCCACGTCTGTCTCCATCACACTCATGTCCCCCCCACGATGTCCCTGTCTCCACGTCTGTCTCCACGTCTGTCTCCATCACACTCATGTCTCCCCCACGATGTCCCTGTCTCCACGTCTGTCTCCACGTCTGTCTCCATCACACTCATGTCTCCCCCACGATGTCCCTTGTCTCCACGTCTGTCTCCACGTCTGTCTCCATCACACTCATGTCTCCCCCACGATGTCCATGTCTCCACGTCTGTCTCCACGTCTGTCTCCATCACACTCATGTCCCCCCCCCCCACGATGTCCCTGTCTCCACGTCTGTCTCTACATCTGTCTCCACGTCTGTCTCCATCACACTCATGTCCACCCCACTGTGTCTCCCTCTCTGTCTCCCTGTCTCCCTCCCTGTCTCCCTCCCTCTCACCCTTCCCCCCGCTCTCTCATCTCCTCCTGCCCCTCTCCCCCTAAACTCTCCTTTTTATACCCCCCAGCTCTGCCCCCCCCTCCCTCTAATCTTCAATTCAAAATTCCACCTCTCCCGTTGCCATTGTTCAGCAACCGGCTGTACTTGACCTGATCACTCTCCCCCCCTACGCCCCCCCCCACCTCCCACCACCACCACCACCACACGGCCATCTGTCCACCTGGTGGTGTTTCATTCTTCACCTGAGGACGGCTGCTTGCGTTGTGGCCGAAACGTCGTGAGAATTATTTTATTGTGTTTTATTTTTATTATTTTATTACTTCCCTTCTACGTGACTTTACCGACAGACCTGTTCTTCACCTGAGGACGGCTGCTTGCGTTGTGGCCGAAACGTCGTGAGAATTATTTTATTGTGTTTTATTTTTATTATTTTATTACTTCCCTTCTACGTGACGACTTTACCAAAATAACCAAGAAGATCTGTCCACCTGTGATGTGTGGGGCTGTTCGCCGCTCTCTGTCCAGAATCGAAATCTCGATTCAGACTGCGGCAGGGAAATCCGATGAGCGATGAAGCTCTTCTTTTTAAAATCCTTTATATAAAGTTCACTTGCTTGCTTGCTTGCGCGCTTACGACCGTGCAAATCTTTCGGTCGTTTTTTAACCCACTTCCCGTGATCCAATCGAGCTGACATTTTGCACACAGACTCGTTGTGCGTGACAATTTATTTTCGTGAAAAAAACATTTCCATAACTTTACACTTATTAGGATTTTTTTTTATATTTAATTACCAATTGCTTAATGGTGGCAGGCAATCATCTGACCCATAGGTGGCAGCCATCTCAAGCCAGATGACGAGAGGACTCTAGCCGCCACGCATATAAAGGATTTATAGTGAAAAACTTTGTTTTTACGGGTTATTTTTTTTACTTTGCTTTATGTAAACCCTCACCTCTCGCTCACTCTCTCGCTCACTCTCTCGCTCACTCTCTCTCTCTCGTTTTCTTTCACGGATGTCCAGCGTGGGCACGAGGGTCAGCGCGAAGCGTCCCATGGGTCGCGACGTCGCTTTCGTGTCACCAGCATCAGCGGGAGAGACAGGGAGGGCGACTTCTCACAACAACGTGGAGGCAGAGCGTCGGGGGTGGATAAAACGCTGCGAGTTGGTACGGCCAGTGGGCTGCACAGATGGTGCATCGGGCCAGGCGATCTCAGTCAGTCAAGCCACGGCACCTGCTGGGTCTGTCCCGTGACCTCCTCCTGCACCTAGCCTGGCACAGCAGTCAACCCATGGCACCTGCTGGGTCTAGCCCGTGACCTCCTCCTGCACCTAGCCTGGCACAGCAGTCAACCCATGGCACCTGCAGGGTCTGTCCCGTGACCTCCTCCTGCACCTAGCCTGGCACAGCAGTCAAGCCATGGCACCTGCTGGGTCTGTCCCGTGACCTCCTCCTGCACCTAGCCTGGCACAGCAGTCAACCCATGGCACCTGCTGGGTCTGTCCCGTGACCTCCTCCTGCTCCTGCACCTAGCCTGGCACAGCAGTCAAGCCATGGCACCTGCAAGGTCTAGCCCGTGACCTCCTCCTGCTCCTGCACCTAGCCTGGCACAGCAGTCAAGCCATGGCATCTGTAGGGTCTAGCCCGTGACCTCCTCCTCCTCCTGCACCTAGCCTGGCACAGCAGTCAAGCCATGGCATCTGTAGGGTCTGTCCCGTGACCTCCTCCTCCTCCTGCACCTAGCCTGGCACAGCAGTCAACCCATGGCACCTGTAGGGTCTGTTCCGAGACCACCTTCTCATGCATCTAGCCTGGTACAGCAGTCAACCCACGGCACCTGTAGGGTCTAGCCCGTGACCTCCTCCTGCACCTAGCCTAGCACAGCAGTCAACCCATGGCACCTGTAGGGTCTGTCCCGTGACCTACTCCTGCACCTAGCCTGGCACAGCAGGCAACCCATGGCACCTGCAAGGTCTAGCCCGTGACCTCCTCCTGCACCTAGCTTGGCACAGCAGTCAAGCCATGGCACCTGCAGGGTCTAGCCCGTGACCTTCTCCTGCACCTAGCCTGGCACAGCAGGCAACCCATGGCACCTGCAAGGTCTAGCCCGTGACCTCCTCCTGCACCTAGCTTGGCACAGCAGTCAAGCCATGGCACCTGCTGGGTCTAGCCCGTGACCTCCTCCTGCACCTAGCCTGGCACAGCAGTCAAGCAATGGCACCTGCAGGGTCTGTCGTGTGACCTCCTCCTGCACCTAGCCTGGCACAGCAGTCAACCCACGGCACCTGCAGGGTCTGTCCTGTGACCTCCTCCTGTACCTAGCCTGGCACAGCAGTCAACCCACGACACCTGCAGGGTCTGTCCTGTGACCTCCTCCTGCACCTAGTCTGGCACAGCAGTCAAACCACGGCACCTGCAGGGTCTGTCCTGTGACCTCCTCCTGCACCTAGCCTGGCACAGCAGTCAACCCACGGCACCTGCAGGGTCTGTCCTGTGACCTCCTCCTGCACCTAGCCTGGCACAGCAGTCAACCCACGGCACCTGCAGGGTCTGTCCCGTGACCTCTTCCTGCACCTAGCCTGGCACAGCAGTCAACCCATGGCACCTGCTGGGTCTGTCCTGTGACCTCCTCCTGCACCTAGTCTGGCACAGCAGTCAACCCACGGCACTTGCAGGGTCTGTCCTGTGACCTCCTCCTGTACCTAGCCTGGCACAGCAGTCAAACCACGGCACCTGCAGGGTCTGTCCTGTGACCTCCTCCTGCACCTAGCCTGGTACAGCAGTCAACCCACGGCACTTGCAGGGTCTGTCCTGTGACCTCCTCCTGTACCTAGCCTGGCACAGCAGTCAAACCACGGCACCTGCAGGGTCTGTCCTGTGACCTCCTGCACATCGATTTGGTATTGGTGTACTATGTATACATATGACATGGATTTGGTATTGGTGAACTATGTATACATATCACACCGATTTGGTATTGGTGTCCCATGTATACGTATCCGTGTGTTTGTATGTGCATGTTCACGCATGTGAGTGTGTGTGTATCATGGGTACAGGTGGTGTAGTGGTTATCGAACTCCGCTACAAACTCGGCGTTTCCCGTGTTCGAGTCCGGCTCACGGCCATCATCGGTGACGATTATCTTAATGAGCCTCCTCTAGGTGAACTCAGCCTCAAATTACCACCCGATGCCATGTGCGAACATCGATACTAAGAGAGAGACAAAGGCGGCCGGGCGTGGGGCTGACCACAACGCCACCTCGCGTGCTGTGCCGGCCTTCATAGGTGCTACACTCACCTCCAATGAGCACGGTTGGGGTCACGTACGGTGCGAAAGAAATTCAAAATACTGTCCATTCCTCGCGAACAGTACTCGCCCCAAAACGACGTTTTTGTCTTTGTGAGACACAGGGACACGGGAGGCGTGAATGATGAAACGGACACGACTCTTCATTGATCCATTGTTTATTAATAAAAGTGTTTCGACTCATCCTACATCGCTCTCTCCTCTCTACCCCCTCTCCCCTCTCTCTCTCTCTCGCGAGCTCTCCTCTCATCCCTCTCTCTCTCTCTCCACTCTCTCTTTTTTTTTAAATCCTTTATATTAAGTTCGCTTGCTTGCTTGCGTGCTTGCTTGCGCGCTTACGACCGTGCAAATCTTTCGGTCGTTTTTTAACCCACTTCCCGTGATCCAATCGAGCTGACATTTTGCACACAGACTCGTTGTGCGAGACAATTATTGTTCGTGAACATTTTTTTCCAAAATGTTACACTTTTTAGGAAAAAATTAATTATATTTAATTACCAATTGCTTAATGGTGGCAGGCAATCATCTGACCCATAGGTGGCAGCCATTTCAAGCCAGAGGACGAGAGGACTCTAGCCGCCACGCATATAAAGGATTTAGAGTGAAAAACTTTGTTTTTACGGGTTAATTTTTTTACTTTGCTTTATGTAAACCCCCACCGCTCGCTCACTCTCTCTCTCGCTCACTCTCTCGATCTTTCTCGTTCTGCACGCAGCCCTTCTCGCAGTCCGACGGCCTCCGACGGGTAGCTCATATCAGCACGCAGAGCTCCCCGTCATCTGCCACCGAGCACACGGCCTCCTCCATCGCCCACTGCTCCTTGAAGGCCGGCACGGCGTGTGTCTCTCTCCCCTCTCTCCCCTCTCTCCCCTCTCTCCACTTGCGCTCTCTAAGTGCAGCCACCGTCAGTGGCACGCACCGTGCGCTTCCAAAACAGATTGTCCCTCTGCACTGTCGATGTCCTGTGATTAGATGCCTCTGTATGCATGCACAGCGGTCATTGGTGTTCCTATGTCTATGCGCTGTGATCAGAAATGTCCCTCTGTAAGTTGCGCTCAAAGGTGCCTGTACATGTCTCTCTGTAGATGCCTGTCTATGGCCATGTCTGTGTCTATGGGTGTCCTTCTGTGCGTAGTGCCGAGTCACACGGAGACAGAGGCCGGGAACGGCAGAGCCGTTAACTGAGACAGGGACACGAGGCCTGGGACACGGGGCCTGGGACACGTGGCCGGGGACACGTGGCCTGGGACACGTGGCCGGGGACACGTGGCCGAGGACACGTGGCCGGGGACACGTGGCCGGGGACACGTGGCCGGGGACACGTGACCTGGGACACGTGGCCGGGGACACGTGGCCGGGGACACGTGGCCGGGGACACGTGACTAGAGACACGAGGCCTGGGACACGTGGCCTGGGACACGTGGCCTGGGACACGTGGCCGGGGACACGTGGCCGAGGACACGTGGCCGGGGACACGTGGCCTGGGACACGTGGCCGGGGACACGTGACCTGGGACACGTGGCCGGGGACACGTGGCCGGGGACACGTGGCCGGGGACACGTGACTAGAGACACGAGGCCTGGGACACGTGGCCTGGGACACGTGGCCTGGGACACGTGGCCGGGGACACGAGGCCTGGGACACGTGGCCTGGGACACGAGGCCTGGGACACGAGGCCTGGGACACGTGGCCTGGGACACGTGGCCTGGGACACGAGGCCTGGGACACGAGGCCTGGGACACGTGGCCTGGGACACGTGGCCGGGGACACGAGGCCTGGGACCCGTGGTCTGGGACACGAGGCCTGGGACACGTGGCCTGGGACACGTGGTTAGGGACACGTGGTCTGGGACCCGTGGTCTGGGACACGAGGCCTGGGACACGTGGCCTGGGACACGTGGTTAGGGACATGGGGCCTGGGACCCGTGGTCTGCGACACGAGGCCTGGGACACGTGGCCTGGGACACGTGGCCTGGGACACGAGGCCTGGGACACGAGGCCTGGGACACGAGGCCTGGGACACGTGGCCTGGGACCCGTGGCCTGGGACACGTGGCCTGGGACACGAGGCCTGGGACCCGTGGCCTGGGACACGTGGCCTGGGACACGTGGCCTGGGACACGTGGCCTGGGACCCGTGGCCTGGGACACGTGGCCTGGGACACGTGGCCTGGGACACGTGGCCTGGGACACGTGGCCTGGGACACGTGGCCTGGGACACGTGGCCTGGGACACGTGGCCTGGGACACGTGGCCTGGGACACGTGGCCTGGGACACGTGGCCTGGGACACGTGGCCTGGGACACGTGGCCTGGGACACGTGGCCTGGGACACGTGGCCTGGGACACGTGGCCTGGGACACGAGGCCTGGGACCCGTGGTCTGGGACACGAGGCCTGGGACACGAGGCCTGGGACACGTGGCCGGGGACACGTGGCCGGGGACACGTGGCCGGGGACACGTGACTAGAGACACGAGGCCTGGGACACGTGGCCTGGGACACGTGGCCTGGGACACGTGGCCGGGGACACGAGGCCTGGGACACGTGGCCTGGGACACGAGGCCTGGGACACGAGGCCTGGGACACGTGGCCTGGGACACGTGGCCTGGGACACGAGGCCTGGGACACGAGGCCTGGGACACGTGGCCTGGGACACGTGGCCGGGGACACGAGGCCTGGGACCCGTGGTCTGGGACACGAGGCCTGGGACACGTGGCCTGGGACACGTGGTTAGGGACACGTGGTCTGGGACCCGTGGTCTGGGACACGAGGCCTGGGACACGTGGCCTGGGACACGTGGTTAGGGACACGGGGCCTGGGACCCGTGGTCTGCGACACGAGGCCTGGGACACGTGGCCTGGGACACGTGGCCTGGGACACGAGGCCTGGGACACGAGGCCTGGGACACGAGGCCTGGGACACGTGGCCTGGGACCCGTGGCCTGGGACACGTGGCCTGGGACACGAGGCCTGGGACACGTGGCCTGGGACACGTGGCCTGGGACACGTGGCCTGGGACACGTGGCCTGGGACACGTGGCCTGGGACACGTGGTTAGGGACACGTGGTCTGGGACCCGTGGTCTGGGACACGAGGCCTGGGACACGTGGCCTGGGACACGTGGTTAGGGACACGGGGCCTGGGACCCGTGGTCTGCGACACGAGGCCTGGGACACGTGGCCTGGGACACGTGGCCTGGGACACGAGGCCTGGGACACGAGGCCTGGGACACGAGGCCTGGGACACGTGGCCTGGGACCCGTGGCCTGGGACACGTGGCCTGGGACACGAGGCCTGGGACACGTGGCCTGGGACACGTGGCCTGGGACACGTGGCCTGGGACCCGTGGCCTGGGACACGTGGCCTGGGACACGTGGCCTGGGGACACGTGGCCTGGGACACGTGGCCTGGGACACGTGGCCTGGGACACGTGGCCTGGGACACGTGGCCTGGGACACGTGGCCTGGGACACGTGGCCTGGGACACGTGGCCTGGGACACGTGGCCTGGGACACGTGGCCTGGGACACGTGGCCTGGGACACGTGGCCTGGGACACGTGGCCTGGGACACGTGGCCTGGGACACGTGGGCCTGGGACACGAGGCCTGGGACACGAGGCCTGGGACACGTGGCCTGGGACACGTGGCCTGGGACACGTGGCCTGGGACACGTGGCCTGGGACACGTGGCCTGGGACACGTGGCCTGGGACACGTGGCCGGGAACACGTGGTTAGGGACACGTGGCCTGGGACACGTGGCCTGGGACACGTGGCCTGGGACACGTGGCCTGGGACACGTGGCCTGGGACACGTGGCCTGGGTCAAGGAGCCCGGTCCAGTAGGTTGCGCAACCATTGCACATGGGGTCACAGCGCATGCGGAGGCGTCTGACCCCCGAGTGCGATGCCGTGCCTCGGTGTCTGTGAGTTTGTCTGTCCCCTTCTTTCCCGTGTCCACGTGTCCCCGTGTCCCCACGTGTCCCCGTGTCCCCACGTGAGTCGGTGAGTACCGTGCATCCGTGTGCCCGTGCTCCTATGTGCGCGCGTCTGTGGCACCCGTGTGCATCCCCTGTGTGTGTCACCCGCATCTCCCCCCATGCGTCTCCCTGTGTGTGTCACCCCCGTATCTCACCCCATGTGTCTCCCGTGTCTCCCTGTGTGTGTCACCCCCGTATCTCACCCCATGTGTCTCCCGCGTCTCCCGGTGTGTGTCACCCCCGCATCTCCCCCCATGTGTCTCCCGCGTCTCCCGGTGTGTGTCACCCCCGCATCTCCCCGTGTCCCCGTGACCCAACCCCGGTGTGTCCTCCCTCCTGAAGTGTTCCACCCTCACCCACCGGATGTCCACCCCCCTACCGGAGTGTCTCCCCCTCCCCCACCGGATGTCCCCCCCCACAGGGTCTCCCCTCCCCCACCGGAAGTCCCCCCCCCACCGGATGTCCCCCCCCCCACCGGATGTCCCCCCCCCCCCCACCGGGTAACTCCGCCCCCATTCACGCCGCGCGTCGCCGCCTCTTCCCGTAGGTGGCCGATCCCACGTCGGTGCGTGGGGAGTCTCCGCTGGCTCGGCTGCGACTCATCATGGACACGAGCCGCTGGATGGCGCACGTGGAGGCCTTGCACTCGCGCTTGTCCAGCGTGGGGGTGCTGGGGGGCAGGGGGGGGGTGGGGGTTCGGTAGGGGTCATCATCGTCGGCAGCATCGTCAGCATCGTCATCATCAGCATTGTCAGCAAAATCATTGGCAGCAGCAGCAGCATTGTCAGCGAAGCATCTTCATCAGCAGCAGCATCATCATCAGCAGCAGCAGCATTGTCAGCAAAATCATCATCAGCAGCATCATCATCATCAGCAGCAGCATTGTCAGCGGAAGCATCATCATCATCAGCATCATCATCATCAGCAGCATCATCATCAGCATCATCGTCAACAAAATCATCGGCAGCAGCATCATCATCAGCAGCATTGTCAGCGGACGCATCATCATCATCAGCATCATCATCATCAACAGCAGCATCATCATCATCAGCAGCATCATCATCAGCAGCATCGTCATCACCAGCAGCACCATCATCACCAGCAGCACCATCATCAGCAGCAGCATCATCATCACCATCAGCAGCATCATCAGCAGCATCATCGTACGTAGCCAAGCGTTCTAATGACTAGAATCATTGTCATCAGCATCATCATCAGCATCACTATAGCAGCGCCGTTGTGGCCATACAAACCAAATTATGGACCGACCCTATAGTAAAACCATCGAGACCCATCTCGATACATCGGTGTTTTATGAAGATGGACCCAATCATCATCACAACAATCATCACAAAAGTCATCACCACCACCACCACTACCATCATCACAACCACCACCACAATACTCATCACCACCACCACCACTACCATCATCATCACAACAACAATCATCACAATACTCATCACCACTACCACCACTACCATCATCACAACAATCATCACACAAGTCATCACCACTACCACCACCACTACCATCATCACAACCACCACCACAATACTCATCACCACTACCACCACCACTACCATCATCACAATACTCATCACCACCACTACCACTACCATCATCATCACAACAATCACCACAATACTCATCAACACTACCACCACCACTACCATCATCACAACAATCATCACAATACTCATCACCACCACTACCACTACCATCATCACAACAATCACCACAATACTCATCACCACTACCACCACCACGATCATCACAACAATCATCACAACAGTCATCACCACTACCACCACGACCAACCAACATCACCACAATACTCATCACCACTACCACCACTATCATCATCACAACAATCACCACAATACTCATCACCACTACCACCACCACGATCATCACAACAATCATCACAATACTCATCACCACCACCACCACTACAATCATCACAACAACCACCACCACAATACTCATCACCACTACCAACCACCACCATGACAACAACAACAACAATCATCACAATACTCATCACCACTACCACCACGATCATCACAACAATCATCACAAAAGTCATCACCACCACCACCACTACCATCATCACAACCACCACCACAATACTCATCACCACTACCACCACCACCATCATCATCACAACAACAATCATCACAATGCTCATCACCACTGCCACCACCACGACCATCACAACAATCATCACAATACTCATTGCCACTATCACCAGTACCATCATCACCACAACAATCATCACAATACTCATCACCACTGCCACCACCACGATCATCACAACAATCATCACAAAAGTCATCACTACCACCACCACCACTACCACCATCATCACAACAACCACCACAATACTCATCACCACTACCACCACTACCATCATCACAACAATCATCACAAAAGTCATCACCACTACCACCACCACTACCAGCATCACAACAATCATCACAAAACTCATCACCACTACCACCACGATCATCACAACAATCATCACAAAAGTCATCACCACCACCACCACCACTACCACCATCATCACAACCACTACAATACTCATCACCACGACCAACCACCACCATGACAACAACCACAACAACCACAACCGCCACAACATCGCCCCACCCCCCACCTGGGCAGCCTGGCTCCAGGCTGCTCCTCCACTTGCTGCTCCATCCCCGCCGGCTCCAGGCCCAGCAGCTCCCTGACGATGGCTCCAATGAGCACGCGAGCCCCGAGTTCGCCTCGCTCCGGCAGTCCCACAGAGACCCCCTGGGACACCCCCACGGGGACCCCCTGGGGGACCCCCATGGGGACCCCCATGGGGACCCCCGATAGCCTGCAGGCCGCAGAGAGGGAGAGGGGGGGGGGGCGTGTCGCATGACCTCGCGACCTCTCTTCAGATTCAAGGGGAGTCGCGGTGGCTCGGAGATGTTGACTACCTCGCCTGGTGTACAGGAGATGTTGACTACCTCGCCTGGTGTACAGGAGATGTTGACTACCTCGCCTGGTGTACAGGAGATGTTGACTACCTCGCCTGGTGTACAGGAGATGTTGACTACCTCGCCTGGTGTACAGGAGATGTTGACTACCTCGCCTGGTGTACAGGAGATGTTGACTACCTCGCCTGGTGTACAGGAGATGTTGACTACCTCGCCTGGTGTACAGGAGATGTTGACTACCTCGCCTGGTGTACAGGAGATGTGGACTACCTCGCCTGGTGTACAGGAGATGTTGACTACCTCGCCTGGTGTACAGGAGATGTTGACTACATCGCCTGGTGTACAGGAGATGTTGACTACATCGCCTGGTGTACAGGAGATGTTGACTACCTCGCCTGGTGTACAGGAGATGTTGACTACCTCGCATGGTGTACAGGAGATGTTGACTACCTCGCCTGGTGTACAGGAGATGTTGACTACCTCGCCTGGTGTACAGGAGATGTTAACTACCTCGCCTGGTGTACAGGAGGTCGTGGGTTCGATCCCGACCCTGAGGATGTCTGCTGCTGTATATTTGGAGTTTGCGTGTCTCTCAATCTCTCTCAGCATCATCACGGTGGCTATGAGATGTTAACTACCTCGCCTGGTATGCAAGAGGTCGTGGGTTCGATCCCGACCCAGACGCCTGCTGTTGTATATTTGGAGTTTGCGTGTCCCTCAATCTCTCTCATCATCATCACTGTGGCTAGGAGATGTTGACTACTTCGCCTGGTGTACAAGAGGTCGTGAATTCGATCCCGACGCTGACGATGCCTACTACTGTATATTTGGAGTTTGCGTGTCTGTCTCTCTCATCATTATCACGATGGCTATGAGATGTTAACTACCTCGCCTGGTATACAGGATGTCGTGGGGTCGATCCCGACCCTGAGGATGCCTGCTGTTGTATATTTGGAGTCTGCGTCTCTCTCTCTCTCTCATCATCATCACGGTGGCTGGGATATGTTAACTAACTCGCCTGGCTAGGAGATGTTGACTACTTCGCCTGGTACACAGGAGGTCGTGGGGTCGATCCCGACCCTGACGATGCCTGCTGCTGTATATTTGGAGTCTGCGTCTCTCTCTCTCATCATCATCACGGTGGCTAGGAGATGTTAACTACCTCTCCTGGCTAGGAGATGTTAACTACCTCGCCTGGTATACAGGAGGTCGTGGGTTCGATCCCGACGCTGATGATGCCCGCTGCTGTATATTTGGAGTCTGCGTCTCTCTCTCGTCATCATCACGGTGACTAGGATATGTTAACTACCTCGCCTGGTATACAGGAGATCGTGGGCTCGATCCCGACCCTGACGATGCCTGCTGTATATTTGGAGTCTGCGTCTCTCTCATCATCATCATCACGGTGACTAGGAGATGTTAACTACCTCGCCTAGTACACAGGAGGTTTTGGGTTCGATCCCGACGCTGATGATGCCCGCTGCTGTATATTTGGAGTCTGCGTCTTTCTCATCATCATCATCATGGTGGCTAGGAGATGTTGACTACCTCGCCTGGTGTACAGGAGGTCGTGGGGTCGATCCCGACCCTGATGCCTGCTATTGTATATTTGGAGTTTGCGTGTCTCTCAATCTCTCATCATTATCATGGTGGCTAGGAAATGTTAACTACCTCGTCTGGCTAGGAGATGTTGACCACCTCGCCTGGTATACAGGAGGTCGTGCGTTTGATCCCGACGCTGACGATGCCCGCTGCTGTATATTTGGAGTCTGCGTCTCTCTCTCTCATCATCATCACAGTGGCTAGGAGATTGTGACTACCTCACCTGGTATACAGGAGGTCGTGGGTTCGATCCCGACCCTGACGATGCCTGCTGTATATTTGGAGTCTGCGTCTCTTTCATCATCATCATCACGGTGGCTAGGAGATGTTAACTACCTCGCCTGGCTAGGAAATGTTAACTACCTCGCCTGGTATACAGAAGGTCGTGGGTTCGATCCCGACCCTGACGATGCCTGCTGTATATTTGGAGTCTGCGTCTCTCTCATTATCATCATCATCATCATCACGGTGGCTAGGAGATTTTAACTACCTCGCCTGGTATACAGGAGGTCGTGGGTTCGATACCGACCCTGACACCTGCTGCTGTGTATTTGGAGTTGGCGTTTCTCTCTCTCATCATCATCACGGTGGCTAGGAGATGTTAACTACCTCGCCTGGTATACAGGAGGTCGTGGGTTCGATCCCGACCCTGACGATGCCTGCTGTATATGTGGAGTCTGCGTCTCTCTCATCATCATCATCACGGTGGCTAGGAGATGTTAACTACCTCGCCTGGTATGCAGAAGGTCGTGGGTTCGATCACGACCCTGACGATGCCTGCTGCTGTTGTATATTTGGAGTCTGCGTCTATCTCATCATCATCATCACGGTGACTAGGAGATGTTAACTACCTCGCCTGGCTAGGAGATGTTAACTACCTCGCCTGGTATACAGGAGGTCGTGGGTTCGATCCCGACGCTGATGATGCCCGCTGCTGTATATTTGGAGTCTGCGTCTCTCTCTCGTCATCATCACGGTGACTAGGATATGTTAACTACCTCGCCTGGTATACAGGAGATCGTGGGCTCGATCCCGACCCTGACGATGCCTGCTGTATATTTGGAGTCTGCGTCTCTCTCATCATCATCATCACGGTGACTAGGAGATGTTAACTACCTCGCCTAGTACACAGGAGGTCTTGGGTTCGATCCCGACGCTGATGATGCCCGCTGCTGTATATTTGGAGTCTGCGTCTTTCTCATCATCATCATCATGGTGGCTAGGAGATGTTGACTACCTCGCCTGGTGTACAGGAGGTCGTGGGGTCGATCCCGACCCTGATGCCTGCTATTGTATATTTGGAGTTTGCGTGTCTCTCAATCTCTCATCATTATCATGGTGGCTAGGAAATGTTAACTACCTCGTCTGGCTAGGAAGATGTTGACCACCTCGCCTGGTATACAGGAGGTCGTGCGTTTGATCCCGACGCTGACGATGCCCGCTGCTGTATATTTGGAGTCTGCGTCTCTCTCTCTCATCATCATCACAGTGGCTAGGAGATGGTGACTACCTCGCCTCGTATACAGGAGGTCGTGGGTTCGATCCCGACCCTGACGATGCCTGCTGTATATTTGGAGTCTGCGTCTCTCTCATCATCATCATCATCATCACGGTGGCTAGGAGATGTTAACTACCTCGCCTGGCTAGGAAATGTTAACTACCTCGCCTGGTATACAGGAGGTCGTGGGTTCGATCCCGACCCTGACGATGCCTGCTGTATATTTGGAGTCTGCGTCTCTCTCATTATCATCATCATCATCACGGTGGCTAGGAGATTTTAACTACCTCGCCTGGTATACAGGAGGTCGTGGGTTCGATACCGACCCTGACACCTGCTGCTGTGTATTTGGAGTTGGCGTGTCTCTCTCTCATCATCATCACGGTGGCTAGGAGATGTTAACTACCTCGCCCGGTGTACAGGAGGTCGTGGGCTCGATCCCGACCCTCACGTCCGACGCTTTCTCCGGACCCTCCAGTTTTGTTTTGCCGCCTCCACATCTTTAAACATTTGGCTGCTGCTGCTGCTGCTATAAATTTCCACGCGACGACAAGCCTCTTCGCTGGGTTATCAAGTTGTGATACGCCGGGTCGCTTCCGAAAAATAGCTACGAAGCTCAGTGAGGTCTTCCCTGGTCAAATAAAAATAGCGAATAGTTTTGTACAGATTCCCAGATAAAATGTACGCCGATTGTCCAGTAGCGTTTACCAGATCGTGCATTACCCGAGATACAGATATTGCCACACATCTATATAGCCACGCCTCTATGTATACTATGAGACACCTCCTTTACCAGTGGCAAAATATAGTGGTAGGTTTTTACCCTTTAAACTGGTACAAAACTGACACCTTTATACAAGGCATCATATTTGCAATAACCACAACAAAAGTAGTCAAAATGCAAACAAAAAGAAACAACTCTGATGATGATAATGATATGCACTGTCCTTGAAGTTGATTGGTCCACACCCGAGACAGCTTTCCTTAGAGCCTAGTCTCCATTGGTGTTGGACCAGATGACACCAAAAGGCGTACAACTCAAAGACAGCGCACTATCAGAGTATTGAGAGCTCGGGGTGAAGCATTTACACTATGAGACCTCCTTTACCAGTGGCAACATATAGTAGTAGGTTTTTACCCTTTCAACTGGTACAAAAACTGACACCTTTATACAAGGCATCATGTTTGCAATAACCACAACACAAGCAGTCAAAATGCAAACTGAAATAAACAATATCATACCATTATCATCATCAGAGTTGTTTCTTTTTGTTTGCATTTTGACTGCTTGTGTTGTGGTTATTGCCAACATGATCCCTTGTATAAAGGTGTCAGTTTTTGTACCAGTTGAAAGGGTAAAAACCTACTACTATGCCTCTATGTATCTTTAGGTATATCTATATATACAGCCAGCCATCTATATAGCCACAAGTCTATAGGTATGTCTATAGATCTAGCCACAAGTCTAAATAACCACATGTATATTGCTGTATCTATAGACACAGCCACACATATACGTACATATCGATATGTATCTATAGAGATATCCACACGTCCATATAGTGACACATCTTTAGGTACAGTAGAACCTCGGAGATCGAACGCATCAAAACTCGAACAAATCGGTGTTCGAACGATATTTCCGAACATTTTTTGGCCAGGAAACCGAACGAAATTCGGAGGTCGAACGGGGCAATCGTGGACTTGAAATAACCTGTACGGCTGAGACGCGTATGGCTCAGCGTGCATGACGCTTGCCCAGACAAAGGTTTTACCGTGTGAGAGGCTCAGTTAAAAATATCACCTAGATAAAGCAGTAGCAGCCAACCCGGTGAGCAATCTTTGTAATGATAATACAACGTGTCATTTTCGAAACATTCTAAAACGGAGGCAGAAACAAACTTCTTTAGATGAGTTTTTAGTCAGCAAGAGCTGAAGTGACTCACAGTTCATCTTCTTGGTTCTTTCGGTAAAGTCACGTAGAATGGAAATAATAAAATAATAAAAATAAAACATAATAAAATAATTCTCACGACGTTTCGGCCACAACGCAAGCAGCCATCTGCAAGTGAAGAACAGGTCTGTCGGAAAGACAGCGTCTGAATGAACAGGTCTGTCGAGAAGAAAGAGTCAGACTCTGTATTTCCGACAGACCTGTTCTTCACCTGAGGACGGCTGCTTGCGTTGTGGCCGAAACGTCGTGAGAATAATTTAATTGGTTTATTTTCATTATTTTATTATTTCCATTCTACATGACTTTACCGAAAGAACCAAGAAGATGAATCCCTGCAGTCACGAAAGCTTTAAATCGAAATTTTATTATGTTTTATTTTTATTATTTTATTATTTCCATTCTACGTGACTTTACCGAAAGAACCAATAAGATGAATCCCTGCAGTCACGAAAGCTTTAAATCGAAATTTTATTATGTTTTATTTTTATTATTTTATTATTTCCATTCTACGTGACTTTACCGAAAGAACCAATAAGATGAATCCCTGCAGTCACGAAAGAAGCTTTAAATCGAAATTTTATTATGTTTTATTTTTATTATTTTATTATTTCCCTTCTACGTGACTTTACCGAAAGAACCAAGAAGATGAACTGTGAGTCACGAAAGCTTTACATCGAAATTTGACTCACAGTTAGTGGCAGAAGAGAGACACAAAGAGAGAGAAGCGACATTATTATGGAAGGGGACTTCCCTTCCAGACAATAACACTACCACCATCACCTCTTCCTCCTCATCACCACCTTCCACTCAAACCATAAACTCTCCTTAGTGAAGTTCAATGTTCTTTTATTTCATTTATCCCATACATTTATTCATTTTCTCCATTTTTTATTGTGTTGTTTTTTTTGGTATGATTTTATGCATGTATTTACCGTAAACTTCGTGTAAAAATGCTTCATAATGAGAGATTTCTTGTGTCTGGAACCAGTTAATGTATGTGAGTGGGTGAGTAGGTGAGTATGTGAGTGGGTGAGCGGGTGAGTTAGTGGGTGAGTAGGTGAGCTAGTGAGTGGGTGAGTAGGTGAGTGAGTATGTGAGCGAGTGGGTGAGTCGGTGAGTTAGTGAGTGGGTAGGTGAGTGGGTGAGTGGGTGAGTAGGTGAGTGAGTAGGTGAGTGATTTGGCGAGTCGGTGAGTTAGTGAGTGGGTGAGTTAGTGAGTGGGTGAGTAGGTGAGTGAGTGGGTAAGTCGGTGAGTTAGTGAGTTAGTGGGTGAGTGGGTGAGTAGGAGAGTAGGTGAGTGAGTAGGTGAGTGAGTGGGCGAGTCGGTGAGTTAGTGAGTGGGTAGGTGAGTGGGTGAGTAGGTGAGTGGGTGAGTAGGTGAGTGGGTGAGTAGGTGAGTTAGCGAGTGAGTGAGTAGGTGAGTTAGCGAGTGGGTGAGTAGGTGAGTGGGTGAGTAGGTGAATTAGCGAGCGGGTGAGTATGTGAGTTAGTGAGTGGGTGAGTTAGTGAGTGAGTGTGTGGGTGAGTAGGTGAGTGGTGAGTAGGTGAGTGGGTGAGTAGGTGAGTTAGCGAGTGAGTGAGTAGGTGAGTTAGCGAGTGGGTGAGTGGGTGAGTAGGTGAATTAGCGAGCGGGTGAGTATGTGAGTTAGTGAGTGGGTGAGTTAGTGAGTGGGTGTGTGGGTGAGTAGGTGAGTGGGTGAGTAGGTGAGTGAGTGAGTAGGTGAGTTAGTAGGTGAGTAGGTGAATTAGCGAGTGGATGAGTAGATGAGTGGGTGAGTAGGTGAGTGGGTGAGTGGGTGAGTAGGTGAGTTAGTGAGTGGGTGAGTAGGTGAGTTAGTGAGTGGGTGAGTAGGTGAGTTAGTGAGTGGGTGAGTGGGTGAGTTAGCGAGTGACTGAGTAGGTGAGTTAGTGAGTGGGTGAGTAGGTGAGTTAGTGAGTGGGTGAGTAGGTGAGTTAGTGAGTGGGTGAGTGGGTGAGTTAGCGAGTGACTGAGTAGGTGAGTTCTAGGACCTGACGGACCGCTGCCCACAAAGCTGCTACGTCCACTCTCCCCCTCCCTCCTCCTCCCCTCCCCCACAAGTCTACACACGGGGGGGGGGGGGTGGGGGGGGCTACACGGGGGGGGGGCTACACGGGGGGGGGGGGCTACACGGAAGGGGGGCTACACGGGGGGAGGGGGGGGCTACTCTAACTCACCTGGCCGGGTAGGCACGCGCGCACACGTGCGCCGAGAGGAGGGCGAGAACGAGGAGTAATGCGGCCGCCTTCCGAGAGCTCATCATGACGGCTGGAGAGGGGAGGGGGGAGGGGGGGGGTGCACACACATACACAGGTAAAGGCAAAGATCACCCGTATAGCCTCGGCGGGCTTCTCGGGGCAAAGTGCCGTTCGCGAGTTTGCAACGCGAAGTTCGCGGGTGGCGATGTTTTACGACATCGCCCGGGTGACCCGGTCAACTCATTTGAGGCTGAGTCGACCTAGGGGCGAGGACCAGGACCGGTCGCCGGGTGCGTAGCGCAGCGTAGCGCGAACAGCTCCAATACGGGACCACACAAAGACAAAGATCCCCCGTATAGCCTTAACAGACTGTAGGGGCAAGTGCTGTTAACGAGCACCTATGAATGCCGGCACGGCACACGAGGGGGTGGGTGGCCAACACCACGCCCGGCCGCCTTTGTCTCCCTGTGACGATGTTTACACATCGCACCAGGTACTCATTTGAGGCTGAGTCGACCTAGGGGAGGCCCAGGACCGGTTCAGATAATCGTCACTGGGTGTTTGCCGCGAGCGGGAATCGAACCCGGGTCGCCAGGTTCGTAGCGCAGCGTGCTAACCGCTACACTACCGCTCCCCACACACACACATAGCGTCACACACACACACCCCACCACACACACACAGCGTCACACACACACAGCGTCACACACACACAGCATCACACACACAGCGTCACACACACACACAGCGTCACACACACACACAGCGTCACACAGTGTCACAGCGTCACACACACACACAGCAACACACATACACAGCGTCACACACAGTCACACACACAACATCACACACACAGGATCACACACACAGCGTCACACACAGTCACACACACAGCGTCACACACACAGCGTCACACACACACAGCGTCACACAGTGTCACAGCGTCACACATACACACAACATTACACACACAGCGTCACACACACACAGCGTTACACACACACAGCGTCACACACACACAGGTTCACACACACAGCGTCACACACACACAGCGTCACACACACACAGCGTCACACAGTGTCACAGCGTCACACATACACACAACATTACACACACAGCGTCACACACACACAGCGTTACACACACACAGCGTCACACACACACAGGTTCACACACACAGCGTCACACACACACAGCGTCACACACACACACACACCACCACACACACACCACCACACACAGCATAACACACACACAGCGTCACACACACACCACCACACACACACCACCACACACAGCAACACACACACACCACACACACAGCGTTACACACACACAGGATCACACACACAACGTCACACACACACACAGCGTCACACACACACACAGCGTCACACACACACAGCGTCACACACACACAGCGTCACACACACACACAGCAACACACACACACAGCGTCACACACACACAGCGTCACACACACACAGCGTCACACACACACAGCATCACACACACACAGCGTCACACACACACAGCATCACACACACAGCGTCACACACACAGTGTCACACACACACAGCGTCACACACACAGTGTCACACACACACAGCGTCACACACACACAGCATCACACACACACAGCGTCACACACACACACAGCAACACACACACACAGCGTCACACACACACAGTGTCACACACACACAGCGTCACACACACACACAGCAACACACCACACACAGCGTCACACACACACAGCGTCACACACACACAGCGTCACACACACACAGCGTCACACACACACAGCATCCCACACACACCAGCGTCACACACACACAGCATCACACACACAGCGTCACACACACAGTGTCACACACACACAGCGTCACACACACACAGCGTCACACACACACACAGCAACACACACACACAGCGTCACACACACACAGCGTCACACACACACACAGCAACACACACACACAGCGTCACGCACGGAGTGTGCCAAGCTGACCCGGCACGGGACTCGAAGTTGTGCAGGCTGCGTGCAGCAGCAGCAGCAGCAGGAGAAGCAGGCGGTGTGTGGACGCAGTAGGTGCAGTAGGAGCAGTAGAAGCAGTAGCAGCAGTAGGAGCAGCAGCAGCAGGCGGTGTGTGGACACAGTAGGTGCAGTAGGAGCAGTAGAAGTTGCAGCAGCAGCAGTAGCAGCAGCAGTAGGAGCAGCAACAGGAGCAGTAGAAGGAGCAGCAGCAGTAGTAGTAGCAGCAGTAAGGGCAGCAGTAGTAGTAAGGGCAGCAGTAGGAGCAGCAGCAGCAGGAGGAGGACGAGGCACGAAAGGTCCGGGTTAAGATCGCGGTGAGCTCCGCGTCTCCCTTTTAAAGGTGGAGTGCACGTGGGGGGGGGGGGGGCAAGCGTGGGGGGCAAGGGGGGGGGGGGTGAACGGGGGGGGGTAATCGAGGGGGGTTAACAAGGGGGGGAATGGGGTAAACGGGGAGGGGGGAGGGGTGCGTGGGCGCGGGGGGGTGTCAACACTTTGTTTTTATAGCCCCCAAAACTCCCCCCCCTGCACGCCCCTCTCCATGTTACACCCCCCCCCTTACCCCCCTACCCCCCCCCACGCCCGCCCGCCCCTCCCCATATTACACCCCCCCCTAACCCCCCCCTTACCCCCCCACGCCCACCCGCCCCCCCGCCCCCCGGAGGTGGTGACGTCAACACTTTTATAGCCGGGGGGGATTTTAGCGGATTTCACGAGAATCCGCGAGTCAAGAGGACGTCTGGTGGGACAGACGTCTCACGTGACAGGTGTCTGATGGGACAGGTGTCTGGGGGACAGGTGTCTCACGTGACAGGTGTCTGAGGGACAGGTGTCTGAGGGGACAGGTGTCTGGGGGACAGGTGTCTGGGGGGACAGGTGTCTGAGGGGACAGGTATCTGGGGGGACAGGTGTCTGAGGGGACAGGTGTCTGGGGGGACAGGTGTCTCACGTGACAGGTGTCTGAGGGGACAGGTGTCTGAGGGGACAGGTGTCTGGGGGGACAGGTGTCTGGGGGACAGGTGTCTGAGGGGACAGGTATCTGGGGGGACAGGTGTCTGAGGGGACAGGTGTCTGGGGGGACAGGTGTCTGGGGGGACAGGTGTCTGAGTGGACAGGTGTCTGGGGGGACAGGTGTCTGAGTGGACAGGTGTCTGAGGGGACAGGTGTCTGGGGGGACAGGTGTCTGAGTGGACAGGTGTCTGAGGGGACAGGTGTCTGGGGGACAGGTGTCTGGGGGGACAGGTGTCTGAGGGGACAGGTGTCTGAGGGGACAGGTGTCTGGGGGACAGGTGTCTGAGGGGACAGGTGTCTAAGGGGACAGGTGTCTGGGGGGACAGGTGTCTGGGGGGGACAGGTGTCGCAGGTGTCTGGGGGGACAGGTGTCTGAGGGGACAGGTGTCTGGGGGGACAGGTGTCTGGGGGGACAGGTGTCTGGGGGGACAGGTGTCTGGGGGGACAGGTGTCTGGGGGGACAGGTGTCTGGGGGGAAAGGTGTCTGGGGGGACAGGTGTCTGGGGGGACAGGTGTCTGAGGGGACAGGTGTCTGAGAGGACAGGTGTCTGGGGGACAGGTGTCTGTGGGGACAGGTGTCTGGGGGGACAGGTGTCTGGGGGACAGGTGTCTGGGGGGACAGGTGTCTGAGGGGACAGGTGTCTGGGGGACAGGTGTCTGAGGGGACAGGTGTCTGGGGGACAGGTGTCTGGGGGGACAGGTGTCTGAGGGGACAGGTGTCTGGGGGGACAGGTGTCTGGGGGGACAGGTGTCTGAGGGGACAGGTGTCTGGGGGACAGGTGTCTGGGGGGACAGGTGTCTGAGGGGACAGGTGTCTGGGGGGGGACAGGTGTCTGGGGACAGGTGTCTGAGGGGACAGGTGTCTGGGGGGACAGGTGTCTGGGGGAAAGGTGTCTGGGGGGACAGGTGTCTGAGGGGACAGGTGTCTGGGGGACAGGTGTCTGTTGGGGGACAGGTGTCTGGGGGGACAGGTGTCTGGGGGGACAGGTGTCTGGGGGGACAGGTGTCTGAGGGGACAGGTGTCTGGGGGGACAGGTGTCTGGGGGGACAGGTGTCTGGGGGGACAGGTGTCTGGGGGGACAGGTGTCTGGGGGACAGGTGTCTGAGGGGACAGGTGTCTGGGGGACAGGTGTCTGGGGGGACAGGTGTCTGGGGGGACAGGTGTCTGGGGGGAAAGGTGTCTGGGGGGACAGGTGTCTGGGGGGACAGGTGTCTGGGCGGACAGGTGTCTGGGGGACAGGTGTCTGGGGGGACAGGTGTCTGGGGGACAGGTGTCTGGGGGGACAGGTGTCTGAGGGGACAGGTGTCTGGGGGGACAGGTGTCTGGGGGACAGGTGTCTGGGGGGACAGGTGTCTGGGGGGACAGGTGTCTGAGGGGACAGGTGTCTGGGGGGACAGGTGGGTCTGGGGGGACAGGTGTCCTGGGGGGACAGGTGTCTGGGGGGACAGGTGTCTGATGGGACAGGTGTCTGATGGGGACAGGTGTCTGAGGGGACAGGTGTCTGGGGGGACAGGTGTCTGGGGGGACAGGTGTCTGGAGGGACAGGTGTCTGGAGGGGACAGGTGTCTGGGGGGACAGGTGTCTGAGGGGGACAGGTGTCTGTGGGGACAGGTGTCCTGGGGGGACAGGTGTCTGAGGGGACAGGTGTCTGGGGGGACAGGTGTCTGGGGGGACAGGTGTCTGGGGGGACAGGTGTCTGAGGGGGACAGGTGTCTGGGGGGACAGGTGTCTGGGGGGACATGTGTCTGGGGGGACAGGTGTCTGGGGGGACAGGTGTCTGGGGGGACAGGTGTCTGGGGGACAGGTGTCTGAGGGGGACAGGTGTCTGAGGGGGACAGGTCGTCTGAGGGGACAGGTGTCTGAGGGGGACAGGTGTCTGAGGGGACAGGTGTCTGGGGGGACAGGTGTCTGGGGGGACAGGTGTCTGAGGGGACAGGTGTCTGGGGGGACAGGTGTCTGGGGGGACAGGTGTCTGGGGGGACAGGTGTCTGGGGGGACAGGTGTCTGAGGGGACAGGTGTCTGGGGGGACAGGTGTCTGGGGGACAGGTGTCTGAGGGGACAGGTGTCTGGGGGGACAGGTGTCTGGGGGGACAGGTGTCTGAGGGGACAGGTGTCTGAGGGGACAGGTGTCTGGGGGGACAGGTGTCTGGGGGGACAGGTGTCTGGGGGGACAGGTGTCTGGGGGACAGGTGTCTGAGGGGACAGGTGTCTGGGGGGACAGGTGTCTGGGGGGACAGGTGTCTGAGGGGACAGGTGTCTGGGGGGACAGGTGTCTGGGGGGACAGGTGTCTGAGGGGACAGGTGTCTGGGGGGACAGGTGTCTGAGGGGACAGGTGTCTGAGGGACAGGTGTCTGGGGGACAGGTGTCTGGGGGACAGGTGTCTGGGGGACAGGTGTCTGAGGGACAGGTGTCTGAGGGGACAGGTGTCTGAGGGGACAGGTGTCTGGGGGGACAGGTGTCTGGGGGACAGGTGTCTGGGGGGACAGGTGTCTGGGGGGACAGGTGTCTGAGGGGACAGGTGTCTGGGGGACAGGTGTCTGGGGGGACAGGTGTCTGAGGGGACAGGTGTCTGGGGGGACAGGTGTCTGGGGGACAGGTGTCTGAGGGGACAGGTGTCTGGGGGGACAGGTGTCTGAGGGGACAGGTGTCTGAGGGGACAGGTGTCTGGGGGGACAGGTGTCTGGGGGACAGGTGTCTGGGGGGACAGGTGTCTGAGGGGGACAGGTGTCTGACAGGTGTCTGAGGGGACAGGTGTCTGGGGGGACAGGTGTCTGGGGGACAGGTGTCTGAGGGGACAGGTGTCTGGGGGGACAGGTGTCTGAGGGGACAGGTGTCTGACAGGTGTCTGAGGTGACAGGTGTCTGAGGGGACAGGTGTCTGGGGGGACAGGTGTCTGGGGGGACAGGTTTCTGACAGGTGTCTGGGGGACAGCTGTTTGATGATTTCACAGCTGACGACACCTTGAGGTCTAAGTGTGTCGGGGGGGGGGGGTAGGACACCCCCTCCCCCAGGCCCCCCTAAAACCCTCAACAGGGTGGAGTTCAAGACCCGGGGCGAACCGTCTCGGCTAAACGGGAAGTGCAGGGTGCTTCAAAAAGATGTAAAACAATTTCGATGTAAAGCTTTCGTGACTGCAGAGATTCATCTTCTTGGTTCTTTCGGTAAAGTCACGTAGAAGGGAAATATAAAATAATAAAATAATAACATAATAAAATTTCGATGTAAAGCTTTCGTGACTGCAGGGATTAATCTTCTTGGTTCTTTCGGTAAAGTCACGTAGAAGGGAAATATAAAATAATAAAATAAAAACATAATAAAATTTCGATGTAAAGCTTTCGTGACTGCAGGGATTCATCTTCTTGGTTCTTTCGGTAAAGTCACGTGGAAGGGAAATAATAAAGTAATAAAAATAAAACATAATAAAATACATGTTAACACTTACATGGGTCTATAGTTTTTTAATGGGGAAAAAATAACGGATAATTCTACACTGTGACACGCTGACAAATGTGATGTTTAAACTTTCGCAAAGTCAAAGAGTCTCTTCTCACTTGTTCGCCATCGTTGTCAACGCGCTCCTGGAATCTTCTCCAGGTGGTCTCCAGAGCCTGGAGAGCACATTTCTTGTGGTTTCGATGGAAATTTCTCAGAAGTGTTGACCTACTTATCACCCGCTTTTATTGAACTCACTCTGTCTGTTGTTCTCGTCGTCGTCGTTGTCATATCCTCAATTTTAACCCACTTCCCAATGTGGTATCGATTGCAAACTTGGTATACTTATACATTTTGATTAAAATTTTGATTTAAAGATTTCGTGGCTGCATGGATTCATCTTCTTGGTTCTTTCGATAAAGTCACGTAGAAGGGAAATAATAGAATAATATAAATATAATTTACTTATGTCATACTGTTCTTGGTTCTTTCGGTAAAGTCACGTAGAAGGGAAGTAATAAAATAATAAAAATAAAACACAATAAAATAATTCTCACGACGTCTCGGCCACAATAGCTGCTTGCGTTGTGGCCGAAACGTCGTGAGAATTATTTTATTATGTTTTATTTTTATTATTTTATTATTTCAACTACGTGACTTTACCGAAAGAACCAAGAAGATGAATCCCTGCAGTCACGAAAGCTTTAAATCGAAATTATTTTATTATGTTTTATTTTTATTATTTTATTACTTCCCTTCTACGTGACTTTACCGAAAGAACCAAGAAGATGAATCCCTGCAGTCACGAAAGCTTTAAATCGAAATTTATGTCATACTGATGACAATACTATATTCTATCAAAAAAAAATATTTTTATACATTAATTTTTACATGTTATGTTTCGGCTTGGGTCTAATTGTCCACGCTCAACTCACGTTGGCTCTAAATCACCACGGCCCCTTACGTTGTGGCAAGCCTCGGGACCACTTCCTAGAGTCGTGGAGTTCTTCCATTACTCGTACGGTACATGTCATTAAAGCGTGTTTAAAAAAAAATATTTTTAAATATGACTTATTGTTTTGTTGAAGCACCCCTGTATTAACATCTGACGGTACCGCGAGGTGGGTCGTAGAGGGTGGAGGAGGGAGGGAGGGGTCCCCCAAAGTGCGGGGCCCGGGGCGGCCCCCCCCCCCACACACCCCCGATTCGCATGTGTGGCTCAAACTATTGGGGAGGCGTCACGCGCCTCGACTCCGTTAAACCACGGGGGGGTTTAAAAAAAAATTCCCAAACCGACAAAGAATAAAAAAGCATAATCAACGTTTTTGGGTGAGATCGCGTTATTTATAAATGTGTCGTAACCCTCCACCACCCGACACGGCCAATGAGCAAAAAAGTGCGAATTGCCCGATGATGCTGGATGCAATTACATTACCAGCGAAACGTCGTACTACTCAATAATTGTAAATGTTGTGGTTTCACGCTTCAACACACCGGTGGGCTAAAGCAGTGAACTATTTTGTCTTTTGTCAACGTGACACTTTTTTGCTGATTGGCCGTGTCGGGTGGTGGAGGGTTACGACACATTTATAAATAACGCGATCTGAACCCAAAAACGTTGATTATGAATAATATTGGTCGCGAAAGCCTGCTACGTGTTAATAAAAAAAAGCATTCGGGAAGAACAAAAGAAAAAAAAACTTGGCAGGTGAACAAATATAGTTTAATAATAACATTATAATAATAATAAAGGCATTTAAAAGACACATTTTAAAAATATGCGTTCCCTCTTTTTTTTAATATAATACACAAAACTGACCCCCCCCCGCCGCCTGGCCCCACCCCCCAGCCCCCCCCCCCATCTGACCCCGCCCCCCGCCTGGCCCCACCCCTGCGGGGAGCTGTCCAACAGAGCGACAGCCATAGAAGCACCACAACCAACAACAACAACGACAACAACCAACAACAACATTAAACCTGGGAGATTTCCACATGGTGGGAAGGGGTGGGAGGTGGGGGTGGGAGGAGGGGGGCGGGGGAGGTGGTGGAGGCAGAGGTCGCAACCGGGTACCCGATACCCGTACCCTACCCGATACCCGGCTACCAGTACCCGTACCCGGCCGGGTACGGGTACGGGTAGGCCGTGAGTCACAGGTGAGTCACCGTTTGTCACTCTTTTCGGGTAGGGTACGGGTAGGGAACGGGTACCCGTACCCGGCCGGGTACAGGTACGGGTACCCATTTGCGACCCTGGTGCGGCCGGGTACGGGTACGGGTAAGGAATCAAAACCCGTTTGCGACCTCTGGGTGGAGGGTGTCAAAACCCGCCCCAAATCAACCCCTATCAAGCACCGGAGTATAAATCACGTGGGTTCCTCCCGTCACCCCATCGCCCCATCCATCCATCCACCACCACTACCACCACCACTACCAGCACCACTACCACCACCACTACCACCACTTAACGCACCCGCCAGCTCGTCTCTCTCTCTCTCTCAGCTGAGATTCAGTCGCCCTTCGCGTCCGTCTTCATCAGCGCCGTTCACCCCCGAGAGCTCCAGTTCAGCCCTCCTCGTTTCTTACAAAAAATAAAGACGCGCGCGTGTGTGTGTGTAGATGTATACAGACACCCGCTTGTGTGCTTTCTGAGATTCACTCGATGACGATGGTGGCGGTGGTGGTGACGGTGGTGGTGGTGGTGGCGGTGGCGGTGATGGTGGTGGTGGCGGTGATGGCGGTGGTGACGGTGGTGGTGGTGGTGATGGTGGTGGCGGTGATGGTGGCGGTGATGGTGGTGGCGGTGATGGTGGCGGTGATGGTGGCGGTGATGGTGGTGCTGGCGATGATGGTGGCGGTGATGGTGGTGATAGTGGTGATGGCGGTGGCGTTGATGGTGGTGGCGGTGATGGTGGTGCTGGCGATGATGGTGGCGGTGATGGTGGTGGCGGTGATGGTGGCGGTGATGGTGGTGCTGGCGATGATGGTGGCGGTGATGGTGGTGATAGTGGTGATGGCGGTGGCGTTGATGGTGGTGGCGGTGATGGTGGTGCTGGCGATGATGGTGGCGGTGATGGTGGTGGCGGTGATGGTGGCGGTGATGGTGGTGCTGGCGATGATGGTGGCGGTGATGGTGGTGATAGTGGTGATGGCGGTGGCGTTGATGGTGGTGGCGGTGATGGTGGTGCTGGCGATGATGGTGGCGGTGATGGTGGTGGTGGTGATGGTGATGGCGGTGGTGGTTGTGGGGAGCGGTTAGTGCACTGCGCTTACGAACCCGGCAAAGCCCCGAGTTGGATCTACGCTCACGGCCACCAAACACTGGTGACGATTGTCTGAGACGATCCTGGGTCTGCCCCCTAGGTCGACTCAGCCTCCAAACGAGTACCCAGTGTGCGTGTAGTAAACATCGCCGACTGGGGAGACAAAGGCGGCCGGGCGTGGTGCTGGCCACCCACCCACCTCGTGTGCCGTGCTAGCCCTCATAGGCGCTTCTCGCTAAACAGCACTTACTCCATAACGCATGTTCATGTAAACCCTTTCCCGTTCCAATGACGTGCTTAACCCTTTCCCGTTCTGATGACGTACTTGTACGTCTTAAAAATAAAAAAACGGAAGAAAAACTGAAATTAAATAACTTCACCAGTCTTCTTGGTTCTTTCGGTAAAGTCACGTAGAAGGGAAATGATAAAAGAATAAAATAAAACATAATAAAATAATTCTCACGACGTTTTGGCCACAACGCAAGCAGCCACAACGCAAGCAGCGTTATGTTTTATTTTATTATTTTATTACTTTCTTTCTACGTGACTTTACCGAAAGAACCAAGAAGATGAATCCCTGCAGTCACGAAAGCTTTAAATCGAAATTTTATTGTTTTATTTTTATTATTTTATTATTTCCCTTCTACGTGACTTTACCGAAAGAACCAAGAAGATGAATCCCTGCAGTCACGAAAGAAGCTTTAAATCGAAATTTTATTCTTTCATTTTATTATTTTATAATTTCCCTTCTACGTGACTTTACCGAAAGAACCAATAAGATGAATCCCTGCAGTCACGAAAGAAGCTTTAAATCGAAATTTTATTCTTTCATTTTATTATTTTATAATTTCCCTTCTACGTGACTTTACCGAAAGAACCAAGAAGATGAATCCCTGCAGTCACGAAAGAAGCTTTACATCGAAATTTAACTTCACCAGTACCGAGGCTCCCACAAAGACCTTGCGGGAGGGACATGTGGCACAGTTTCTGGGCCGTGACGCTTCGGTTCTCTGCGGCGAAGACAACGTCGCTGGAAACACGACGGCGTTGCCGCTGCCACGAGCTCGCCTCTCTCGAAATGAAATGAACTGCGAGGATCGGCGGGTGAACGAGACACAGCCCACCCACCAGCGCCCACCACCCAGCCCGCCAGCCAGCACCCACCCAGCCAGCCCCACCCAGCCAGCCAGCCAGCCGCCCACCCAGCCAGCCACCCACCCAGCCAGCCAGCCAGCCAGCCGCCCCACCCAGCCAGCCAGCCAGCCGCCCGCCCACCCACCCACCCAGCCAGCCAGCCAGCCACCCACCCAGCCAGCCACCCACCCAGCCAGCCAGCCAGCCGCCCACCCAGCCAGCCAGCCAGCCGCCCGCCCACCCACCCACCCAGCCAGCCACCCACCCACCCAGCCAGCCACCCACCCAGCCAGCCAGCCAGCCAGCCGCCCACCCAGCCAGCCAGCCAGCCGCCCGCCCACCCACCCACCAGCCACCCAGCCGCCCGGTGGTGGTGGGTGTTGCTGTGTTGTTGTGGTGGTGGTGGTGGTGGGTATTGCTTTGATGTTGTGTGGTGGTGGTGGTTATTGCTTTGATGTTATGTGGTGGTGGTGGGTATTGCTTCGTCTTTGCGCAGCGTCTCGAGACTTTGACGAGTTGGGTGGCGGCGGCAGCGGCGGCGGCGTTGGGGGTTTCGTGTTCTGATCCACCGTTGAATCGCATCATCCGATGTTCGGGTCGGGCCAAGCACAACGATGGACACGGGCCACCGTCCGTGTCGTTAAAAACCCTCCACACCAGGGGTCGGAAACCTTTTTGACTGGGAGAGCCATAAAAGCCAATATTTCTAAATATATTTCATTGAGAGCCATATAGTGATTTTTAACGTATAATAAATTAAATGTGTCTTACTTTTAATGCGACTTCTGGTGCTGCGTGGTTCTGCTGATGGCCTTGTGTAGTCTGGTTCGTACGACTTGGTGAGGTTGAGCTTCGTTGCAGGCGTGTGACCCGTGGAAATTTTACCTTCAAAACGAATTTCTGTTTACTTTAAAATGACACGGTATTATTAAGCAATATCATAAGTATTTTAAAATCAGTTCCAAACAGATTTTTTTTTTCAACTCAAAAAATTGTCTGGGAGCCATATGCCGTCACTGAAAGAGCCATATATATGGCTCGCGAGCCATAGGTTCCCGACCGCTGCTCCACACCAACCCGACCGCGGGAAAGGGAGATAGAGAGAGAGATGGTGAAAACAAAAAAAAAAACCCGGTCGCGTGAAAAGACGATCAAACATCGTTCGACGGCTGCTGGTCGCGACGTTCACGACACCATTTCTCGTTCAGTCTGTGCCGGTCGAATTGGCGTGAGGCTCCCCTTCCACCACATATCTTTTATCTTCTTGGTTCTTTCGGTAAAGTCACGTAGAATGGAAATAATAAAATAATAAAATAAAACATAATAATAATAATAATTCTCACGACGTGTCGGCATTCTACGTGACTTTACCGAAAGAACCAAGAAGATGAATCCCTGCAGTCACGAAAGCTTTAAATCGAAATTATTTTATGTTTTATTTTTATTATTTTATTACTTCTCTTCTACGTGACTTTACCGAAAGAACCAAGAAGATGAATCCCTGCAGTCACGAAAGAAGCTTTAAATCGAGATTTTAATGTTTTATTTTTATTATTTTATCATTTCCCTTCTACGTGGCTTTACCGAAAGAACCAAGAAGATGAATCCCTGCAGTCACGAAAGAAGCTTTAAATCGAAATTTTATTATGTTTTATTCGTATTATTTTATCATTTCCCTTCTACGTGACTTTACCGAAAGAACCAAGAAGATGAATCCCTGCAGTCACGAAAGCTTTATATCGAAATTATTTTATTATGTTTTATTTTTATTATTTTATTATTTCCCTTCTACGTGACTTTACCGAAAGAACCAAGAAGATGAATCCCTGCAGTCACGAAATAAGTTTTAAATCGAAATTTAACTCGCCAGATCTGTTGGTTGCTGCTGCTGCTGCTACGACTACCACGTTGCCTTAGCCCCCAGACAACGACGACCCGTTGGAGAGGCCGGGAAGGGGAGGGGGGAGAAGAACGGCTCCGAAAAGCCCACCGCGCGCACGTACGCACGCATCAACGTCAAACAACGATGACATGTAACACCGGGTGAACACGTGGCCTTCACGGCTCGTAGCGGGAGTGTTTTGTCTTTTTTGGGGGGGGGCGGAGGATCAGCCCAAATGTTCGTTGTAAAGAAGCCTGCATAGGGCCCGACCGGCGAAACGTCGCCCGGATTTCCACGCGGCGGCGCGAGCATTTGCTAGCGAGCGCGCCGGGAAATGCTGCGGGAAGATTACACTGGTCAACACACTTTTTCTGGCATAAGGTATTCCAACGGGTTTTTAAGGTAAGTTTGGGGGTGCTGATTCCAAATTTGGCATCAGTTGTTGTCCATCACATCAGGTTTTTTAGATATCAAATATTGCATTTTCTATAAAAACTGCGGAAGAAAAATATTAAATGAATGTGGACATCTACATAAAATGATATTATAAACACACTATCCTAAAAATACAGCACCGTATTTTAACACTAAAACAGTCACTGACTCGCAACAACTTGCAATTATAAGTGACAGAGTTAATTTCGGGTAAAATCAATAAAAATGGGGTATGCCGATAGCATAAAATGAGATGTGATAGAGCAAATCTGAGATCAGATTTGGAATCGGCACCCTGAAATCAGTCTAGAACAGCTGCAAAAGTCCAGGCCAGAAATTTTTGTTGTTGTTGTTCACCAGTGTTATCGCGACCACGTTGGAAACAATGGAGGTGCATGCGGCATTTCGCTTCGGACTGCGCCGAGCGTCTCGCGCCGGCTTCCTGGAGTTACCCGAAGTTGCGTCGGATGCGAGTCGCAATTGTGTGTGGCAGGCGACGCCGCCGCCACATTCGCCGGAGTTCCGGTAGGTGAGAGATCGTTCTCTCAAACTGAACCGTTGAGCCGGTCGAAACGATCATTGGCGTTATTTACGATGCCCATGTTACGGGCGAGGATTCAAAATCATTTCCGCCGGTCGGGTGTGGTTGGAGGCTTCTTAACGGCGTCAATTTGGCCCGAACCATTACAGGACGAGAAGGCGGCGGGGGGGAATGGGGGTGCCTAGCCCAAAAGTTCAATCGCGAATCGATTTTACGTCGTCGTCATCAACGCTCGTACCGTTTGCGTCCTTCAACATTTATACCTTAAGACTAAATTATTATTACTTCGTAAAATATGCTTCCATCGGATGGGGGTGGTGGGGTCGTGGGGTTCGTGGGGTTAGGGGGTAAACCGACGGGACACTACGGGGCTACTCACTCCACAAGGCTAGAGAGGTGGTGTGCATGTTCCTGCGGTACAAAACGTGACTCAAAACCCTGAGAGGGAAGAACGGGAGGGGTCCGGACGAAGGCATTCACCACTGGGGACCCCTCCAAGTGCTCAAGTGTGGGAAGATTACATCGTGAAGAGCTTTTTTTGTGACAGAGAGAGAGAGAGAAAAACAAACACGTTTCTTTTTTTGTGCTTAAATACAAGAAACACGGCCATGGGACATTCAGAGCTGCGGCGCAGGCGAGGCCTTAGGCTTGCAGCCCTGCACAGCGCTTCATAGATGGCGCTTGGGGTACCTGGTCCCTTACGTTTACCCTATATGGACCCACGTAGTCCTCGCCCCGTGAAGGCCTCACGCAGACCTCGCCTTGCGAGGCCTCGCCCAGGTCTTGTCGTGCGAAGGCCTCGCTCCGTGAGGCCTCGCCCAGGCCTTGCCTCGTGAGGCCTCGGGTAGGCCTCGCTGCGTGAGGCCTCGAGTAGGCCTCACCCATTCAAACCTCATGCAGGCTTCGCTCCGTGCAGGCCTTGCCCAGGCCTCGCCCCGTGAGGCCTAGGGTAGGCCTCGCCCATTCAAACCTCATGCAGGCTTCGCTCCGTGCAGGCCTCGCCCAGGCCTCGCCCTGTGAGGACTAGGGTAGACCTCACCCCGTGAGGCCTAGGGTAGGCCTCGCCCATTCAAACCTCATGTAGGCTTTGCTCCGTGCAAGCCTCGCCCAGGCCTCATCCCGTGAGGCCTCGGGTAGGCCTCGCCCATTCAAACCTCGTGCAGGCTTCGCTCCGTGCAGGCCTCGCACCACCGCACGCACCCAGTCCCTCTTTGGCGCGTCACGCGTGAGAAGCGGCGCCTTCGTGGCTGCACCGGCGAGCCCTCTTCCTCCGCCGCACGCGGTGGGGGTCGGAGCGGCTCGCGCCGCGCGCCGCTCCGCGCCCGTCGTCGCGGCCGACTCCACCGTCGTCCTCATCGCCATCGCCATCGTCGGCGGCGCTGTCGTCACCGTCACAGGGCCTGAACTGCCGCGGTCGCCACCTTCCTCCCCTCCTCCTCCGCCGCCGTCGTGCTGTCGTCGTCGGCGACCCCCGACCCTGGGACGAGGCCTCGGGGTCCGACGGTCTCCTGCGCGGGCCGGCGCGATCGCGCTCTCCGCCTTCCTCCTCCTCTCCTCCTCCTTCTCCTCCTTCTCCTCCGCCGCCTCCTCCTCCTCCTTGATCACTCGCTTCCACATCTCGTGGTTCTCCAGCAGGTGGTGCGTCAGGTGGCAGAAGTACTTGCGCGGGCGTTTCTTCTTCATTCGCTTGGCTGCGTCGGGCGACAAGAGACCGCGCGAGTGGCGTGTGTGTGAGGCACGCGGTGAGCCCTAGAGCGGTGTTCTTAGGTTTTTTCGGTAAAGTCACCATGTAGGTAAAACATTTAAATTAATAAAAGTAAAAAAAAAATCAATCACGACGTTTCGGAGGCAACACAAGCTTCCGTCTTCAGGTGGAACCGTCACAGCACGATAGCTGTATCACTTGATACTTTTACTTTGATTAATTAAATTTTTTACCTACGTGACTTTACCGAAAAAACCTAAGAATATGAATCCTTGCAGTCACGAAAGCTTCAAATCTAGAACCCTAGAGCGGTGTTCTCCATCGCAGAGCCTGCGGGCCCTGCTCTAAGCCTTCAGTGTCGGCCCCTGACCCACCCACGGTCATCATCGTCGTCATCGTGCCGCTGGCAAGAGGCCAATGATTTCAAACGTGTGGCGGAGCCCCTCACGCTAACGATGTCTTGTCGGCGAAGGTGGCAAACCCCCCCCTCTGAAAATTTAACGGCAACGTCGCCCCATCGCTACCCCTTGAAGGAGGATGTGGTCAAATCGATTGCCGGCAGCGACGTCAACAACGTCGACATTTTTTGCGTCTTGATCATTTACGCTTGAACTATGCAGCTGCACGTTCAGCTGCCTAGACCTAATCCCTAACCCCAAACTCTATCTAACCCTTGAGCCAGTGGTTCTTAGCCTGGGGTGCACGCACCACACCCTGGAGGAGTGCGAGATGCCTCTCTAGGGTGGGTGCAAGACATGGGCAGATCTTTTTAAATCCTTTATATTAAGTTCACTTGCTTGCTTGCTTAGGACCGTGCAAATCTTTCGGTCGTTTTTTAACCCACTTCCCGTGATCCAATCGAGCTGACATTTTCCACACAGACTCGTTGTGCGTGACAATTAATGTTCGTGAAAAAAAAATTCCAAAATGTTACACTTTATAGGACAAAATATTATATTTAATTACCAATTGCTTAATGCTGCCATGCAATCATCTGACCCATAGGTGGCAGCCATCTCAAGCCAGAGGACGAGAGGACTCTAGCCGCCACGCACATAAAGGATTTATAGTGAAAAACTTTGTTTTTACGGGTTATACTGTTTTAGTCTCCCTACACCCGACGCCCCCCACCTCGGTCACCCCATTAACGCGACAGTCTCTCAACTCGCTAACCCGTCGCGTCCAAGCGAGGCGGCAATGCGGCGTCGCCTACCGTGCCGCGTGTCGCCGTCCTCATCGCTGTCCTCATCCTCATCCTCCTCGTCCTCGTCGTCGTCGTCCTCGTCGTCCGACGACTCGGACCGCCCCGCCTCGTCGGGGCCGCGCTCCACCCAGGCCCCCGGCATGAGGCCCGCCGAGTCGTACGAGCGGCACAGCGGCCCCACGATGTGCGTGATGAACGACTCCTGGAGCTTGGCGAGCTGCGGCGCCGTGCGGTCCATGAAGGGGCTCACGGGCAGACCCAGAGTCGCCTCCTCGTCGCCCTGACAACGGAGGACAGAGACCCGAGGTTCCACCGCCACCGCCACCACC